>CAKNXH010028559.1:0-13993 GCA_932178445.1 Andricus quercusramuli | reverse complement strand
GAGGTACAGAAATAAATATAATGTACATTAGATATAATAGTATTGAACATAATGTAGAAAAGCTCACATTTTGGACAAAATTGAGTGTGAAGCACGAGATACGTGATAAGAATGTGTTCGTTAAAGCCGAAGGAGCTTCAACAAAAGAGAATTCACAACGATGAAATTACAGTTGTTCATGCTTTGACCTTTAATTTCAAAAGGTGTGTGTACAAATGTGTGAGAAATATAAAGACCGAGCGCGTAGCGCGAGGTAAATACGTTATCGAGCGCGAAGCGCGAGAACCAACAGTCGCGCGCCCTAGGCGCGCTCAAACTTGCGAGCGAAGCGAGCCGCGCGCGTAGTGCGCAATGAGAATGTGCCCGCGAAGCGGGCATATTTTTTTATTTATATTAATTTATTTATAATACTGTGTCAAGCCTATGGGCGAAGTTGGACATTATACGAAGTTGGATTATTATTCATAACTTTTTATATAAAAACAAACTTTTTTTAACTTTTAAACTACATATTAATTTTAACAAGTCAACATAATTCACTCCAATTTAAAAAAAAACAACAACACATTTAATTCACAGGTTATGATCACCACCATTTTTGTTCTGAAAAGGACTACCGAAGTGTAGTCGAAACGTCAAACGTTGAAATTATGATTTGAGGGAACTCTCAATCTGATAAAAATCTTTGACCAGTAGTCAGCAAAACTTACATCATTTTCATAATAAAAAAAGTTGGAACTGTCTACATTTACCGCATTTTACATAAGAACAACCCACTTCCAGCTCGTATAGCGCTAATATTACTGTAAATTCCATAACACTAAAAAGTGCCAGAAAATTCTGCCTTAGTTTTCCCCATGGTTGTCTAATATAAAAATAAATATTATCAAATGTTTTAATGGACTAATTCTCACATATATGGCACAATGCAAGAAATCTCCACCAAAAATTTTCAAAATACTGGAGACTGATAGATGATTACTATGGATTATAGGATAATGATTAATATGGATTATATTTGAAGGAATGGTCTAAGTCGGGCTGTAAGAATTCATATACGGCGGTGTATAACCGAGCTTCCCTTTTTTTCTTACTTTGTGTTGCTTTATCAAATTTTCTTTTAAATCTTTTTTTTCAGTTGATCCTTCAACATTTTGGTACCAATTCATCCGCTTCGTAAAGGCAAAACAAAATGAAAGATTTTAGTTTTTAATAAAATCTTGGATTCCAACATAAGCATTTTTTCGACATTTTGTATTTTGCAATAATAAAGGAACCATATACGCTCGAGGTGGGGGGGCCCCCCCGCACGACATTTTCCGAATTTCCTCAGACAATATGTAGTTTCAAGAATTATATGAGATCGAAAACTGGTTAAAAACCATTTTCTTACAAAAGAACGGTTTTACGTATAATAATGAATGTTAAGAAGAATTCGTCAGTGTTGACAATAGTGTCATAAATCTGAAGTATTTTCCCGACTAAAGTGTTAGAAAAATCGCCTAATGAAATACAAATAATTTAACATGACACATGAGATAGCGACTATTATATGATATACAATATTATCATTTATACCCGAATGCAGTAAACCAAATTTCAACTAGTTAGAACAAGAAATAACCACTTCTAGTTTAGTACTTCCTGGCCACAGTCAGTGACGAAAAAGAATAAATAATCAAATATCTCGCTGAAATCTTTACCGACAAATGATAAAACAAATAAGTTCACTATTTCTCAGACCATATAATCATCACTTTTAATTAGATCAAGAATTCGAAAAATTATTATTAACCGCCTTGGAAATTTAATAACAAATAGTACAGCTCACATTCTGTATTTGATGTAAATTCCAGCTTTGTAGATTGAAAATTGCAGTAGCAGCTATTTTTGAGACAAAAAACTCCCCCCCCCCCTCCCTCCCGCTTGAACTACAAAGATTTTTTTGTGTGAAGATGTGTAGATAAATAGTATACATGAAGACTAATTATTATTCCGGGCCGAAGTTTGGCACCCTTTCAAGGGTAGTAAGGGACATATTTTCTGAAAGTTTGAAACTTTTTAATTAACTATTGCAAGAATAATTTCATATGTTAAGAAAGGGAATTTCGGACGGTTTTTATTTATTTTCCAGTGAACAAATGAACAAATCTTAATGTAAGATACGTCATGTAGTAGATATTTGTAAAACTTACATTTTTTAACAAAACTTTTTTTTGACAGACATATAGATTAGTTGCAATATACAAAAAACCTGTCTTTGTTATCTTTGACCAATGTTTACAGACATAGTGCTTCCGAAACCTTGGTCGCAAACATATAGGCTTTTGTTCTACATGCTAGCACTACAAGAATCGGATGTCAAATTCTAGGTAGCATTTTTTACCTCAAATTTCATAGGGCGCCTGAACTAAATTTCTTTTACAGGTATTTCAAAGATTTCAAGAGGTATCGATGTACTTTTACGGAGTTTGGAGGATTTCAGGCGATTTTCATGGGATTTCGAAGATTTTAAGAGATCTGAAGGGATTTTTATAAGGTTTAAAAAGATTTGCCAAGATTTTAAAAGATTTTGAGGAATTTTAACAAATTTTGAGAAATTTGAAAAGATTCAGATGATTCCACAAGATTTCAAAGGATTTCCGAATATTATGAAGGTTTTTGAGGAATTTTAATGACTTTTAAAAGATTAAAAAGATTTCAATGAATCTCTGAATATTTCAAAATATTTCACGAAATTTGAAGGATTTTAAACAATTTTAAATGTTTTTAAGGAATTTTTATGAGAAATGGAAGATTTCAAGGATTTTGAAAGACTTCACGGAATCTCAAAAAATGGTAAGGAATTTCAAGACTTCCTAATTGATTTTAAAGGATTTCCATTGAGCTCAATCGTTTTAGGGGGTTTTTAAGAGATTATGTACAATGACCATGGAATTAACAGAATTTCGAGGGATTTTGTCAGATATTTCTAAGAAATGTACACAAATTTTATAAGAATGCTCGAGATTTCAAAGCATTTCAAGAAATACCAAAGTATATTTATGAACTTTGAAGGCTGTCAGGGAATATTAATGGAATTTCGAAATCATAAAAGGAATTTTAATGGCTTTCGAGAGATTTAAAAATTTTCGAAATTATATCTATGGATTTTAGAGGATTTCGTAAGATTTCACGGAATTTCAAGGATTTTAACTGTTTTGAAAGATTCTAGAGGATTTTTTTGGTATTTTGAAAATATCAAGCGATTTCATGGCTTTGCAAAGATTGCAGGGAATCTCAAAAAATTTAAAGGGATTTCCACAGTTTTTAAATTTTTTCAAGAAAGAGCTCAATTGTTTTAAAGGGATGTTAAGAGATTTTGTACAATATCCCTGGAATTCATAGAATTTCAAGAAATATTCACATCATCAAAAAAATTGTATGGTATTCACAAAATTTTTAACAAAAGTCATAGGATTTCAAAGGATTTCAAAAGGCATAAAAGTATTTTCATGAATTTTGAAAGATTTTAGTCGATTTTCATTGGATTTCGAGGATTTAAAGTGATTTGAAGAGATTTTTATAAGGTTTCAAAAGGCATTCAAAGATTTCAAAGAATTTAAAGTAATTGTAACGGATTTCGATAAATTTAGCAAGGTTTTTATGACTTTACGAGATTTCAAAGCAGTCAAAAGTGTATATCTACGGATTTTAGAGGATTTCGTAGGATTTTAAAAGATTCAACGGAATATTATTCAGAATTTTTAAGGGATTTCGAGGAATTTTGATGGTTCTCAAAAGATTTGAAAGATTGCAAGAAATCTTTCAATATTTTAAATTATTCCATGTAATTTCAAAGGTGTTAACTAGTCTAAATTGACTTCAAGGAATCTGCATTGTATTTTAAAGACTTCAAGGATTAAAAAGATTTAAAGCTCAAATGCTTTAACGGGATTTCGAGATATTATATAAAATGACCATAGCATTCATGGGAATGCAAAGAATAATCACATAAGTTATAAAAATGTTAAGGGATTCATAAAATTTCCAAAATATTTCACAGGATTTCAATTATTTGAGGGGATTTAAAAGGATTTTACTAATTAGAGTATATAGTAATATTTCAATCAATTTTAAGAGGATTTCAACGATTTCAAGGGAGCTCGTAATATTTCGATATATTTCAAGGAATTTTAAGGATTTCAACCGATTTGAGAGATTTTAACATTGGAAGCACCAGAGTTCCCCGTACCCCTTGAAGTATCACGTGGGTCATTTTTGACCCACAATAGGAAACCTCCGTTTTATTGGTATTGGGTTGGTGTTTTGAGTGCAGCCATATTTACATTACGTTTAAGAAGACTCTGAATTGTAGCCAAAGGATAATTCCGTCTTTAAAATGAATAACACACTGACATAAATAAATTTTCAGAAATAAACGTTTTATTACTACCCGTGTGGAAAATGCCTTTTTTAGCCTTATTTAAAAAAAGGCCCGTACCAGGTCCTGATAAGGTTACCTGATTTAAAAATGTATAAAACGGCCCTGATCAGGTTCAAATAAGGCCCGGATAGGCTGCCCTTATTTTTAATTAAGGCGATCAGATAAAAGGCCGTATTTACGGCCCTGATTAGGTACGAATAAGGTCCGGATAGATGGCCCTTTTTATTGACTAACGCAGTTTATTCAAACTTTTCATACTAATGATAATGATTAATAGTCGCTTTCGTTAAAAAAGAGGAAATACATTAATTCATATAGATTTTTTTTTATGTAGTATATGAGATTTTTTTACAATAATTATATAATAATCTACGGTGCTTAGCTACGTAAAATGCTTGAAATAATAATGATATTGCCATTTCATCGCCAACGGTCATACCACGCTGAAAAAAGCAGTTCTCGTTAAATCACTGAAGTTAAGCAGTGTTGGGCGCGGTTAGTACTTGGATGGGTGACCATTCGGGAATAATACTACTGTGTACTGTTGGCGTCGTGGGTGTGGTGAGCCCACACTTGTAGTTCTTTACCACAAGAAACTATCCACCTAGAAACACTACCCGAATAGGGTAGTGTCACGTCTACCCCGAAAGGGAAATGGCTTAATGGTATACATACATACATTAATCACTATAAATAATAATTATTGAAATTCTGATATCGTGGATAAAAGATTTGACAGAGACAGATTTGATTTAAAATTTCAAGATTTGAATCTTGCCGCCTTGGGCAATAGTTCGTTTACTTTTTGAATTTATCGTACATATTTTCATATTTATTTAATTCTCATTTAAAAAAAAATAAGTAAGGAATTCGATACGAAATATTCACGGCCCTGCAAAGGACCTTAATTATTTTAAAGGCAAAAAAAAGGCTGCCTGACATGGACCGTCTAAGGTTGGCAACGTACGGCCCTTTCCATTCCGAGCGTGACGAAACACCATCAGGGCCCGATAGGATTTCCGTATCCGGGCCTTAAATAAAATAAGGCAACCTTACCAGGACCTGGTAGTGCCCTGATTTAAATTTCTACACGGGCAGACAAAGCCTGAATAAAAACGACGTAATTCCAGTTAAGAAAAATTTTGAAAAAAATAAAACAGTAAAAAGATATTTAACTCGAAGTATTAGTGAAATATTTCACCTGTTTCGAGAAAAAATCCGAACGTAAGAATTGGAAAGAAAAAATTTTACTCTCTGCGACCAAAATGGGTTCAAATTGACCCTTTAAAAGAGGAATGTTTTTGAATTTATTTCACCAATTTTAAGCATTCACTAATTGGATTAAAAACCCAGAGAGGGGATGGAGCGAATATTAAAGATATTCGGAATGAAATTTTTCTTAAAGTGATGTGTTGTCTTGTAACCGAAGATTGGAAGCTTGGAGATTGCTAAAAAGGCCCAGGAGCTACAGGCATTACGCTTCAGTCTGGAGGATCGTTAGAGGAAACTGGTTCAGATGACATTGTTTTCGTGATCTGGAGCAAAGGTGACTTAGAAAAGAGAACAACTTTGATTGACAGTTTTGTCAAAGAGTTAGCAACCTGGACAGAAAAAACAATGTTCACATATATGTGAAGATTATTCAAAGAGAAGAAATCAAAGAGGAGAAAGATTGCGCTAAGAGTGATTAAAATCATTTAACAATGCAGTGTGACTTTGCTGATAATTTGAAGTTAATGGCAAAAGATGGAATTCAAACTAATCATTGGACAAATGATCAGATATCGATATTTACTGTTGTTTGCTATCGAGGTGCAGAAACTAAAAGTTTTGTAGTAGTTTTCGATGATAAAAAGCATGATTCTACACACGCTTGATTGGCAATGGATCGTATTGTGCAAATTATGGAATCTTCGAATACCGAGAAAATGGAAGAAATTACAATAAAGACAGACGGAGCTGCAGCTCACTTTAAAAATCGCTATCAATATTACGCATTGAGTAAATCATCTTGCAAGAAGAAGTGGATCTTTCAGCAACTGGCCATGGGAAAGGACCCTGTGATGGCGTTGGCAGCTTGGTGAAACACTTTGCAACTAGTCATAACTTAAAGAAGTCACATCCGGAATCCATGGATGATGCCGAATCCTTTGTTCGAGAAATGAAGAAGTATACTAGCGCCATTAATCTAATACTGCTTTACCAGAAGAAGTTGCCAGTTTTCGAGAAGGAAAGGCAAAAGAGTGGGAAAAAGTTCCAGGAATTACTGGCATTCAAAAAGCCCATGCGTGGAAAGTAGAAGTTGGACAGAACAGCGGCAGGAAAATATACATCACAAATACCTCCAGACATCCATGGAAAGAAGTAACAGTGTACTCGAAGGATATGAAGCAGAAAAATCTGAACTAATAGAACACGCGAAACTAATAAAGTAAGGAGTAAAATGAATAAAAAAAGAACAGCAAAAATCATGATATTATCAATTTTCTAAATTGAGTTGTGAAGGATCTGATATTTATGAATTTTAAAACTGTACATATTCTGTAAATATATGATTTCAGATTCCTCAAGACATAAAGAACAGAATACTTCATTATCTTCATCACTGTAAAAAAAGTATCATTTCAAGGCTAGTTTTCGGTATTGAAACAGTCCTCCAAAAATATAGTCTCGGGTGGCTCCATTCTAATGCCACTTTATTTTGATGCCGCTAAACGACGTTTTAGTACAACTTTTTTGGATTAAAACAGGACTGCAGTGAGAATCAAATATCAATGACGTAACGTAGCACATGGGAACGTCAAACGTCCGTGAACTGTCACTGTACTTTGTTCGTGTTGTTCATTTATCACATTAATTATGCCGAAGTGTATCGATCCGGGGTGCTAATCAGGTTTCAAAAGTGAACTCAGAGAACCTGAATATGAAAAAATTAATATTTTTGTTGTTCCGGAAGACCCAAATATTGAAGCTTTATGGCAAAAAGCTTCAATTCGGAAAAATTTTACGGTAGAATCTGGCCAGTTCGTTAATTTCTTAAAGGAAGACATTTTCCACAAGAAAATCCTAAAAGGACCCGATGGCACTATTTTGTTAAAGGTGAATAATTATGTATTTACTGTAAAATAGTAATGAAAAGTTACAAATAAAACAAAAGTGAATTCTTTTTAGTTCAATAAACTGTATTTATTAGGTATTTTCACTTAGTACTTGTTTAAAAAAGTAACAATAATTTAAGATTTTGGTCGCATGAATTGCTAAAGAAGAAAAATTGAGGTTAGTATCATACATTTTGTAGCCTTCTAATTTAACCCTGAAATTAACGTCACTTTTTCTGTATCCCGCTCAAATAAGACATCGACTAGATTAACTTAGCACATATTTTTTATTCAGAAAATTACTAAAAATATGAATAAATTGTGTTTGTTGTTGCACTTACTGACGGGAAAACAAAACGATTTTTTTTAAATGAGTAGTAAGTGAAAATACCCAATAATAGAGTTTATTGAATAAAAAGGAATTCACTTTTGTTTTATTTCTATTTTTTCATTTCGATTTTACAGTAAATATATAATTATTTACCTTTAACAAAATAGTGCCATTAGGTGCTTCTGGGATTTTCTCGTGTAGAATGTCTTCCTTTAAAATATGTTTACTGCAAACGAACTGGCTAGCTTTCACGGTAAAATTTTCTTCAGAATGAAAGGTTTTTACTATAAAGCTTTAATAACTGAGTCTTTCGAAAGGATGGGAAAATTAATTTTTTTCATATTCGGGATCTTCGGGTTCTCCGAGTTCACTTTTGTAACTTGATTTGCACCCCAGAGCGATACACCTCACCATAGTCAATTCGATAAACATAAAAACACTAGTAGAAAACTCCACCAGACCATTTTCACAATCATTGTTTAATGTATTACATTACGGGTCAAATTTTGTAGAAATAAAATTGCTTTGCTCTCTAAACATAATAATATGATTATTCGAAATTATGTATCAACTTTATAAAAACCATTCGAATCTTTTAAAATATCCTATAATCTTACAGGTCCTGTAAAATCCTTCTGTATCTTCCAAAATTCTTTAAAATAGCATGCAAATTTTTCAAATCCCTCAAAATTATTAAAACCATCGGAAATCCCTTGAAATTGTTTAAATTTTTCGAAAATGCGTTGAATTCTCTTAAAATACCCTAAAGTAATTCCAAGTCTTTAAAATTACTATAAACTATTGAAATGAATGAAAAAATTCTAGGAATCTTTTAAAATTTCCTGAAATATTTCAAATCCTTTGATACCTTTTGAAATCCCTTGAAACTTTTTAAAGCTCTTAAAAGTGCCTGCGAATCTTTTACAATGCCCTCATCAAATATTTTAAATCCTTCGAAATCCCAATCTTTTAAAATAACCTAAAAATCCTTTCAAATCTTTTGAAATATTTTAAAGATCTTAAAAATGCCAAGGAATTTGAAAAAATACTTTGAAAATTCAAAAGAATTCCAAAGAATTGGAAGAATGCAGGATAAATTGATAGGAATTTAAGTTGAATTCGAAAAAAATAATTTCAAGTCTCTTCAAGCCTTAGAAACCCTACGAAAAACCTCACCTCTTTCGAATAAATTCTCTAAAATCCACTAAATTTACAGATTTGTATAACTTTCATAAGTGAAATAAATCGGAAAAATATTCTTCAAATTACCAATATAATAATAAATTATGTATGTTATTTAAAGGTTATGTTTTTTCGAACCAGGTACTCAAAAAATTTTACCTTAGATGTTGCTTCATTAGAGCTTCAGTCTTTTCAATGGCATTTTCATCAATTTTTTACTCCATTCTCTTGCCGCCTTAGGTTTTTTTCTTTTTTTAATCTTTCCTCTTCTTTTAAAAGTTTTGTTGGTGGGTTCGATTTTTGACTCTTACTTTTAGCCATTTCGCTGTTTGTTTTCTTCGAGTTTCTCTGTACATTTTCTCCGAGTTTAATTAACAAAATAAACACAATTTCCAAAAAACATTTATGAGGAATTAATTATAACCGTTTATAGTTTTAACTATACAGCAAGCACGTCGTGTAAACACGCCGGTATAAACCTAACCTAAACCTGTCAAATGAAATTCAGGATCTTCAGGATCGTAGCAAGCAGGGCCGTGACACTCTTAAATGAAAGTGACGGAAATGTTGAGTACGGCCGAGGGTGGCGCTGGCTGTACTTTTAGGCCGAACCCTGGCGGACCGGCCGAACGCAAACATTACGCTACAGCGTAACGGTAAAGTAATGGTAAAGTAATGCTAAAGTAATATGGCATTATAATTAATAAAGGAAACAAAATTAATATGTAAATTGTTGCAATTATAATAAAACGTTAAAATTTACATTAAATGGTCATGCCGTAATTGCAACAAGTTGCTTTCGCAGCGTTAAAAAATAAAAAAACAAAGTGGCTGTCATGCAAGTCGGGTCCCTGCAGACTGGCAACCCACTTAAAGCCACGTTAGCGGGTTGCCAATATGCAGGGGCCCGACTGCAATGACGGTCACTATGTTTTTTTATTTTTTAATGCTGCAAAAGCAACTTGTTGCAATTGCGGCATGACCGTTGAACGTAAATTTCAACGTTTTATTATAATTGCAACAGTTTACATATTAATTTTGTTTCCTTTATTAATTATAATGCCATATTACTTTACCATTACTTTAGCATTACTTTACCGTTACGCTGTAGCGTAATGTTTGCGTTCGGCCGGTCCGCCAGGGAAAATTATTCAAATGCATGGGAAAAGTGTGAAAATGTGAAATTTTGTGCTTTTTATATTATAAAAACGGACTGCTCAGATTTTTTTTTGCTTTAGAATTAGGTTTTAAGGCTTTTAGACTGAAATTTTATCAAGTTTTTTTTTGTGATGAACGAGAATAATGGGATATAAGTGCGTTGTTTTTGGGTGAAATTCTGGTTACACTGTTAGAAATTTTCGGAAAATTCCGACACATTTAAGAAACTAAAGTAACTGAAATTGATGAAATTATGTTACTGAACACGCAATACAGTAACTTTTACATTAAATTTACTAAATTTTAATTGAACTTCAGAAACGGTATCTCAAAATTATAAATAGTTTCGTAAAATTCCTAAATGGTAACAGAAATATAAGTTATCGTAACCGAAACAAGTGCGCAGTTGCATGCGCACTCCTCGCTTCACGATCCACCTCGGTCGCGTTCATAGCAGACCGTGTTAGCATAGTGAATTATAGTGAAGTGACACATCAATTCAAAAATTCATGGGTATAACGGGCTAAGTCCCGAAATATTACCCGACTTAGACTTGTGATACAAAGTGGTAAGACAGCTATTCATTAAGATTAAATAGTATTTACTTGTAATTTAAATTACGCCCTCTTGTAGATAGATAAACGTTTATTTTTCAGCCTGCTGGCCTTAAAAAATTGACTTGCTTACACATCCATTTTTTACAGAATTTCCTTAAAACTAACCCTTAAGAACTAACATCCATCCATTCCTTATCTCTAAGCCGCACGCTCGTATCGCCTTGCCTTCCTCGCTTCGCCTCGCCTCGCTCGCATGTCCCTACTTTTTCGCATTACCTCGCTTGCCAACCTCTGTTTTCGCAGCTAATACCTATTACTTATCTACTATTTACAATATTTACATCTTACTTATATCTACTTTCTCTCCTATTTACAATCTTTCCTTCTCCACTCCTCTTCCTCCTTCCTTCTCTTCATCTCCATCTTACCCACCACTCCCTTCACCCATGCTACTGCCCTTTTTTCCCCCTTTTCATGCAACAATGCCTCCATGCTTATCTCACTTCTTTCCACCTCCCTGCACTTCTCCAGCCAGTGCTCCACTCTTGCATCCCCATTTCCGGACAGTTCACACATCCTCTTCTCTCGAGAGCCAAAACCTATTGAAACCCTCCATACAACCACACCTCATCCTCGCTATAAGTTCCTGACTTCCTTTCTCTCCTTTCACACACAAATATTGCGCTCTTGCCCTTGGCGTAATCCACACATAGTTCACGTTAAATCTTGACTCTCTTATTCTCTCTTCCCCTTCTGTCTTCTCTCTCTCCATGCTGTTTTGCTTAACCAATTCATAAACCTTCCTTCCTTCCTCGTGCATCCTTCTCACTTCATCCATCTGCAATCCATTCATTTTAAAATACCGTTCCCTCTCCGCCTCCATCTTCCCACCCCCTCCCCTGTTCTCCTTCTCCCACCAACACTTCCTAACCAGCCTACTTCCCCCCTCTTCCAAAAATTTCTCCTCATATTTACACGCCCGGCTCCCTGCTAGAATTCCTACACTCGTTTACGCCCTCTTGTATATAAGTAAGTTATGTTTGCACACTAGCTGTTCGTCTGCCTTGTAGTTCGTTCTGCCTGATTTGAAATGGATTCGGTCCATACACATTTTTCAATGTAGAAATATTGCATCTTTCTTGGACAGAAATTCAACTTTTTCGTTCAAAATTCAACTATTTCCTAAAAAATGTACTTTTTGTTTGAAATTTGTATTTCTCTGTAGAAAAGTCTATTGAAATCCTTTTATAATTTTCATTTTTCTTGTACATAAATGCAACTGTTTGAAAATTTAACAATCTTGTTAAAAAGTCATACTGTTGGTTGAAAATTCGACTATTTAGCAGAAAATTAACTTATAGGTTTCACAATTTTGTTGAAAAGTCGTACTTTTTGGTTGAAAAATTCTGCTGTTTTGTTGAAAATTCAACTATTTTGTAGAAAATTTAATTTGGTTAAAAATTCTGCTGTTTTGTTGAAAATGTATAACTATTTTGTAGAAAATTTATTTTTTGGTTAAATTTTAGGTCCAGTATTGAGCTCCGGCAAATTTTGCCTTATTTAAAGTTTCTAGTCCGGCAAAATTGTTGTGTCAATAAGAAACTTTCTGTTCTGATTATATTTTTTGCTACTTTGGAAAAATAGTAGAATATTTTACTATTTTATCATAAAGTGAGGAATATTAAGTTATATATACGCACAAAGTGTTATATAATCAAGAACATTACACACTAAAAGCACACAAAAGAATTCCCCATCACTTCAATATTCCTATAATAATACACTTTATCACTAATTTGCGAATTGTTTATCTTCAGATTCGAATAACGAATTCTCACGATCACTCTTCTGTGACCAGTCACTAACACTCGTATTTTTTGAAGGGAGACTAGGAAAAGGGGTTCGAGATGTGACAGATCACTCTTCTGTGACCAGTGACTAAAATGCCGTACTACAAAATTAAAATACGGCAAAAAATGCCGTATCTGTATACACTACGTAAATGGTATATTTTGGTGTTGTAAAGAGAAGTAAAATCTTTTCCGGATAAAAATTCCACTATGTAGAAAAAAATTTACTTGGGTAAAAGTTTAACTACATTGTTAAAAATTTATTTGTTTGATAAAAGGCTTATGTCTTTGGTTAAAAATTTAAATGTTTAGTGGGAAAGTCTTTTTTTTTTGTTTGAAATTAATTTTTTAGTTGAAAATGTAACATTTCTATTTTTTAAGATTGATCTTTTTTAGTTGAAATTTCTCCTTTTTTGGGAGGGAAAAAATAATTTTCTCGGTTCAAAATTTCCTTTTTGTTGTGTAAAAATACATCAGTTTCGTGGAAAAATAATTTTTGGCTGAAGTCATAATTTTTTGCTGAAGTCATATTTTTATATTTAAATTCAATTTTTGTAGAGAAAATTCGTCTTTTTGTTAAATTTTTTTTTTGCATAAATTTCATTTTAGGTTGAAAATTCAACTATTATGTTAAAAATTTAATTATTTTGTTTAAAATTCAAGTGTCTTATTAAAAATCCATATTTTATAGTAGAAAAGACATTTCTTTGTTTAAAATAAATTAATAAATTTGAATATTTTAAATTTGTATCTGAAATACTGTTTTATTCCGTTTATACAAGATTCTATGTTGAAAGTATTACAAGATTAAAATGCTGATATTTCAACACCCTGTCCAATTCTACCAGCAATATTTAGTAAAACATTTTTGGCAAAAAAAATTACGTACAGAAAGAGTGGGGGAGGGTAGAAATATTTTGTTGCAGTTTGTTACAGGAGGGAGGGGGGTCTCAGAAAGGGCCTATAATCCGTCACCTAATTTAAGTACGGCCCCTCACACTTAACACGGAGAATGATACTTTGATACCCCCCCCCCCTCTAAAGTATCTCGTATTTTGTGGATAACCCCTAATCTGCCTCTTCGTCAAGTTAGAAATTGTTTTTTGATAAACCATGATGTTAACTTTATAGCAATTTTAATAAACAAACCGAAATTGTTTTTATTTGATTAGTTACAATAAGAATTTTATTGCTGTTGTAAATCTATGACATTAGAAAACATTATGCATAGAACCTTTCTTAAGTTGTACTTTGCTACATTTTTAAATTATTTTTTAATTAAAATTAGCAAAACAAATTGACAACTTCTTACCGACAATATAAGAAATTTTATGTGTTTTTATATTATTTCATATACTATATTGATATAGTAATATTATAAGAAAGTTTAG
>CAKNXH010028552.1:196-25556 GCA_932178445.1 Andricus quercusramuli | reverse complement strand
ATAGCAAAAAAGCTACCTTCAAGATGTGGTACTCTAGAGTAGAAAATTTACTTACAATTTTTGAGTATTAATATTAAAATTTTAATTTTCTTCTAGCCATCCCAAGTACAGAGCTGCTCTTAAAGAGAAAATGCCATTCCTTGTATGCGGAGAAGCAGAACAAGCAGGCGCACCAGCAGCTGCTCCAAATGCTGATGCAGCTTCAACAAACAGCAAAGCTTAAGTCTGAAAATATATTCAAGACTCTAGATATTTGGTGAAAACTTTCTAGGAACACGTATATTTCGTTGCCACTTGACGTGATTAGACATTCCATGAAATGTCTAGACAGTTTACAAACAGCTAGCGGACTTTGTAATAATCGACTGTTGTACTATCTGTCTATAATTTTTAGCAGTTTCATAAAGGCATCTTTGGACAGTTAATGAAATAGATCAAACTCTCACTATCTGTCCACCTATCCTAGCCATTTTTTGAAACAACCATCGTAACACCGAACATATGATGTAATAAAGTTCAATGGATATAATTTCAAGTAATCGTATCACCTTAACCTTGGTTTTGATTTTTGATTCTAAATATTGATTTTATTTCAAGTCATTTTAGGCAGCAAACGTAATAAAGTTAAATGAATATAATTTGAAAAATCACAATTAAGATATCGCACAATTGGCTTATTCACATTATAAAAACATGTGGACAAAACATGTGTGACAAAACAAGACAAAACAAAACAAGACAAAAACAAGTGTGGACAAATATTTTTAAAAAATACCGTAAAACGGGGTGATTTCGGAAATTTAAGGTGAATTCGGACACCCCTAAATTCCCTAAATTGATAGGATGAATTACTCAAAACTGTTCCAAGAATCTGGAATGAGTTCAAGCCTAAACTGGTTCTATATTCTGGTTAAAATCACCCACCTGAAGTTATTTAAACTATCAATTTAGAAATGTCCGAATTTACTCCACATGTCCGAAATTGTCCCGTTCGGCGGTATTTGATAACAAAATTCAGTGTAAATAATACTTTTTACTCAAAGTTTTGTGAAACAACATTTTCGCTCTATTCAATTAAGCCTAGAAAGTAATATCCTCAGACATTTTCATTTTTTTTTGAATTATAGAACGATTTTTAATATAAGACATGGGAAGGGGTTTCTCTACTATTTTCATGACAGATTTTTTTTCATTACACATAGACTTCACTTAGATATGTTTTATTTGCAAGCAAAGTAAAAGTTTTATTTAGTGCATAAATGGACTTGGACCTAATATTATGAGCCCTATATGACTGCATTTTAAATGAAACTACCGTGTATATTTACACCTGATACGGAATGCATAAATATATATAAGTCCAAATTAGGAGGAACCAGTTTTCCAGTCAAAAAGTAAGGACCAACGTGCCTGCTAAATGCACGCGTCAGGCCGGCAGAGTCGGAATGCGACCGAAGGGCGAACAACGGTCCGGCACATTAGACGCCCGTCGGTCGTGCAAACGGCGAGGAACGACGGCCCTGCCACTTGAACGACCGCTGCTGGCTGATAGTGCCAGTAGATTGAGATCGAAAATGCGCATGCGCGTTTTGGATCAGCTATTATTGCCGTGTGCATCATCTCGTGTGGCGTTCACCTGTGAATTTTCGCTCGGATTTAGCGCGACGTGAGTCGTTCCGGATGAATAAAAGGATCGACTTTTCCTTTTTGCGCAAAAAGACGCATTGCTGTTTTTGGCTTGCCTTGCTTGCTTTGCGTGGAATAAAAAGTGGATAAGTATATGCAACCTTGAAAAATTATAGTTCGGGAATATAATAAAGTACCGAAGCCAGCATAACCTCCCTTTTTAACGCGAAAACTCTCAAGGCATGCCAGATTTTTGAAATCGTTGTAAAACGCAAATGTTGCAAATAATAATTCTACAGATCTAAGAATAAACAAAAATATAAGAAATCGTTCCAAAAATCATTATCAATTATTCAGAAATGAATACAAAGAGAAGATATCAAAAGTGATCTGAAATTAAAAGACACTTTTTAATTTTAATCTACTCGCACACTCAGCCTGCATTTTACCGGACCGTCGATCTTGCACTCCGCCGGACCACGTCGCTCCCACCTGTCGGGCTGGCATATAGACATCAATAGTGTGCACATTAATGTGCATATCTGCCGGCACGTCGGTTCGATCGATCGGACCGCGGGCCGGCAGATCGCTTGCAGTCGGCAACACATTCTCCTGTTCCGGAACGAACCAAAAGTCGGTTTGTTTTGCATGTAAAGAAAATTCTAATACTGGCACTTGTGGATCCCGACATCATTAACTCTGTGCTTACCTCGGAAAGCTCTTTATTTAAAACCTTGTTTAAAAGATGGAGAATATACATGGCGTAGCTTAATGTACGTCACTTTATACCTAAAACTTGTACCCTTTTATTTGGACATTTACACAAAATATTTTTCGAGTTTCTTCTGTGATCCTCTACTCCCACCCCATCCTTTACTATAGTCTAGAATTCAGTCCTCTCAATTTCAAGTCTGCGAGGAAAAATATCTTGTCAACTGATTACACTACAAATCAAGTGCTGTCTAATAATTAATGATCAAGTATTACGCTAAAATAGTTACATCGGCGAATGATGAAACAAATAAGCTAGCCATTTCCCAAACCCTAACAATCACATGTGGGCGTGAATTTTAGCTTACTTTTGATAGGGGCTATTGTTTTCAGAAAGTACTTTAGAGTATATTTCAAAGTGAATATGTTTTCTTTTATTAATCCTTTCCCCCGAATTTTCCCATGATAAAATGTATCAAACATTTAATTTTCTAAGATTTCAAAATATTCCAGAATGCCATGATGTTAATGGTTTATTTCGTTTAGTAAACAAGGACAAAGGAAAAGGGTTCACCTATACGTTTTTCATCCCTAATTTAAAATTCGGAATGTAATGTTGATAAACAGTGAAAAATACCAACTGTGTTGTTAAAAATTGCCTTTTAAAAAGTTTCCTAGATCTGATTGCATTCTTGGCGTAACTTTGAATGAGAGTAACAATGTTGGGGCGTGACAGTTTCATCGTCATCTTTTCTAAATTTGGTATCTAAAACTTCAGATATTTTATTCAAACCATATTAAATTTTCGGGACGGATCTGCACGCTAATGCCATTGGGGTGTCATGATAGGTTACCCCTTTCCCTCTTTACTCAAGGCACAGAAAAGTCAAAGGATAGGAGGAAAGTACATCGGGCGAAACTTATTGAGGGATTGAGAGACCCTGGATACAATATGAGGTTTCAGTCTGATGAAAAATAGAAAATGGCTGTTATTCAAAAACATAGTGAAATTTAAAAAAGAAGATTTGCTCTAATAAGGAGTAGTTTACCTCCTTTGTATCATAATCCCTGGCGGACCGGCCGAACGCAAGCATTACGCTACAGCGTAACGGTAAAGTAATGCTAAAGTAATGGTAAAGTAATATGGCATTATAATTAATAAAGGAAACAAAATTAATATGTAAACTGTTGCAATTATAATAAAACGTTGAAATTTACGTTCAACGGTCATGCCGCAATTGCAACAAGTTGCTTTTGCAGCATTAAAAAATAAAAAAACAAAGTGACCGTCATTGCAGTCTGGCCCCTGCATATTGGCAACCCGCTAACGTGGCTTTAAGTGGGTTGCCAGTCTGCAGGGACCCGACTTGAATGACAGCCACTTTGTTTTTTTATTTTTTAACGCTGAGAAAGCAACTTGTTGCAATTACGGCATGACCATTTAATGTAAATTTTAACGTTTTATTATAATTGCAACAATTTACATATTAATTTTGTTTCCTTTATTAATTATAATGCCATATTACTTTAGCATTACTTTACTATTACTTTACCGTTACGCTGTAGCGTAATGTTTGCGTTCGGCCGGTCCGCCAGGGATATTTTGTTAACTTTAAATACGTTCCAATTTTCTTAAAAGATTTTAAAATGGCTTGAAGAAGACTATGAAGAAATTTTTGTCAGGAAAGACAAAATAATATTTTACACTCAAACACAATATACTTTAGTTGTAAACACTTGCGTGACATGAAATAAATTGATAATAGAAAGTTCTTCCCTCTCGTTTACAACTTACGTTTAAGGTAAGAAGTTCCCCGAAAACAAACTTTTATCTATTTTTAATTTCGCAATTTAATAGCTTTTATAGTGCTTAAAAATTATTATCTTAGCTTTAAAATTGTTACATGTGTTTTAATAAGTTTTATGCTATTCAATATATATATTTTTTCAATATTAAAGACGGTTGACTCCTAAAACAAGCACCGTGAAAAAAATTTAAAATATTTTTCTTCTTCGCTTACACCATTAAATTCTTATTCTAGTATACAAAATATTGGTAATTTCAACAAATTTTTGAAAATTTTTAGTGCTTGAAAATTGTTTATATTTATTTGATTACATCTTATTTTATTTGACGCTAATTTTATGTTCTATAATGTATTTCGCATAAAGAATAATACGTCATACATATTTACATAGATAGTTTTCCAAAATTTATTGCCATTAAACATTTATAAACTTTTCAGCTCATACACTTTGTAAAGAAAGTAACAACCTGTGATGTTGGCAGTCGCTTTTACTTGTGACTATAATTGGAAATTTTTCGAGAAACATGAAACGGGGCCATCTAATAACGGGGCTCTAATCAGAAGCTCTTTCCAAAATTTTGAGCAGAAGGGCCTGACAAAAATGGAATACTACGCAGAGGTTAACAAGCAACGTAGAAAAATTCTTTTGCCTCCACTCCTTCACGTTACGCCATGCAGCATATAGATATGAAATTTCAACTTTTATTATAAAAAAACTATAAGTCCTATCAAAAAGGGAAGATACCCCTGGAGTCATCTCGGCAATATCTCCAGGTTTTTTTTTCATTTTTTTTTTTAAGGCATTTTTTGAACAATTATGTTGTTTATAATTCTTAAGAATTCATTTAACAATAATGAAAGAAAATTAAAAGTAAGATAATGAAACATAACGTAGCCTAAAACCCTAAAGTATCAAAATTGGAAAAAAATGCAATTATGAAAAAAAGTTAGCTTAAGGGCATGTAGTACATTATGACGTCACGTATTACCGACCGTCCCATGTTATTTTTTTCCAACAATTTAAAAAGAGGGAAACTAAAATATCATGCTAATTTTTTTTTTAATGACAGGTAATATTATGGGACAGGTCTGTCTGCCCAACTCAAGTTGCTACAATATTGCTAAATATATATTTTTAATATTTGCAATGTTCACCTCGAAGCCCTTGTATTACCTGTATTAGAAATTATTTGAATATGGTGGCTGGTGGGAGAAAGCCACTTTAGAAAAAGATGCGGGCGCCACCTTGCGGTCGCCGGGAGAAGCGCCATGCCGGTTTCGCACAAAATGAGTCTGTAACGACACATGTCAGAATATAAAAATATTCCAAGGCATGTGCTGCCACCTTTTAATATACGAAACCTCAGGTTTCTCTAATAGTGTGTAATACACAGAAAATAAAATTTATTTATTCTCGCTCATTTGGAGGCGTAAGAAAAATAATGCTAACGTGACATGTCAGAATATAAAAATATTCCCAGACATGTGCTACCACCTATTAATATACGAAACCTCAGGTTTCTCTAATAGTGTGTGACACACAGGAAATAAAATGTCTTTATTCTCGCTTTATTCGTTTTTCGAATAATCATTTGCAGGTAATATTTATACAAAGAAAAACGTGTGACGCATTATGTGCACGCCCCCTAATTGGGTAAACATCCCAGAAATCGTGAACTTAGTGCCATGAATGGAGAAGCCACTTTTCTTCTTTTCTGTCTACTTTGAATTAATTGAAATTCCATTTCATTCTATAAAATGCTAAAAAGGAACGTTATTTTTTTCTTCTAAGTGTTACTTTTATCATATTTCTCAACAATACATTAACCAAGTTACACGATTATTGGGACCTTCTTGATTCTTCGAATTCTTTTGAATTCTTAGAACTGTTTTAAATTCTTTCGAATTCTTTTCAATTCATCGAATTCTTTTCAATTCTTCGAATTCTTTTCAATTCTTCGAATTCTTTTGAATTCTTCGAATTCTTTTCAATTCTTCGAATTCTTTTGAATTCTTCGAATTCTTTTGCATTCTTCGAATTCTTTTGAATTCTTCGAATTCTTTTGAATTCTTTCGAATTCTTTTGAATGCTGCGAATTATTTTGAATTCTTTGCATTAAAAATCAAGTAAGGGGTCGTGCACATAATAGGTCACACGTTTTTCCATTGTTTAAATAAACACGAGAATAAAATTTCCTCGAAGCCAAAAGGGATACCACGACATAAACAAAAGAAAAACGTGTGACGCATTATGTACACGCCCCCTGATTGGGTAAACATCCCAGTAATCGTGAACTTAGTGCCAGTAATGGAGAAGCCACTTTTCTTCTTTCCTGTCTACTTTGAATTAATTGAAATTCCATTTCATACTATAAAATGCTAAAAAGGAACGTTATATTTTTCTTCTAAGTGTTACTTTTATCATATTTCTCAACAATTCATTAACCAAGTTACACGATTATTGGGACCTTTTTGATTCTTCGAATTCTTTTGAATTCTTAGAACTGTTTTAAATTCTTTTGAATTCTTCGAATTCTTTTGAATCCTTCGAATTCTTTTGAATTCTTCGAATTCTTTTGAATTATTAAAATTCTTTTGAATTCTTCGAATTCTTTTGAATGCTGGGAATTATTTTCAATTCTTTGCATTAAAAATCAAGTAAGGGGTCGTGCACATAATACGTCACACGTTTCTCCATTGTTTAAGGCTCATGTAGTGGGTATTCCAACCTACAAAACTCACCTCAAAAAATTGGTTTCGAATGCTGGCGCACCGAAAGGATGTCAGGGGGCAATTTTATTTTCCCACAAGAAGCACATATCCATATTTGAGGGGGAAAGTCCCTCCGGAACGTCAACACTCGCGATAAATATTAAAAAATTAAAAAATAAAAACGTTTTTCAAAGTTCGAAAAAAAGTAAACAGAAACAGTACAATCAGCGCCGCGTGGTGACCCGATCGATCACGAAATCGATTTAAAAGGACTTCTGGCGCCATATTCAAAATAGAAAAAACATTGAAACATATGTAGGAGTAATAATTCTTAATAAGTTATAATATATTATTTGAAAAACATAACAAATAAATATTATCTTACAAACATATAAGAGAAAAAGAAGGAAAAATATATTCAACGCAAAATACTGACTGATAAAATAGATAAATAAAACTTGCAACATTTTCTTCTAATTCTAAATTGATCTTATGACATTCCCTCCACACCACCCACACAGAAGAAATAATTTACATATAGCTAAAAAAGATTTGGTAAAGATTTTCCAAATTTGTAATTAGCAAAAGTAAGCATTTTCCACAAAATGCAATGTTATTGTGTTTATGATTTTTTCAGTGGAACCTTAGACTATATAATGTACAACCAACACCCCATTAAACCCACCCACGTAATAGAACTCAGCTGTAAAAAGCTGGAAAGACCCGGTGAATAGTTTCCGATCCTAGTCCATGGGAATATAATCATTTCTCTAGCAAATCAAAGGTATAACGACTTTGATTTTTATAAAAGGTCCTCCGGTTCTGGATTATTATAATAACATCCCCAAAAGTCCATCCACCCGCAAGAAATAAATTACATATGACTGTTAAGATTTGGTAAAGATTTTCCAAACTTGTAATTAACAAAAAACAGTTATTTCCACAAAATGCAAAGTTATTGTGTTAATGCTTTTTCAGAGAAACCTTAGGCTACATAATGTACCCCTAACACTGCATCAAACCCACCCACGTATTATAAATCAATTCTAGTAAGCTGGGAAGACTTGGTAAATATATTGCTGTATTATTCTTTGACAGAAAAATAACATTTTTAGAAAAAGTCGAAGTCGTTGTCTCTATGATTTTTTGATGTGATCCTCAGTCAATAGATTGTTATCAGAACACCCCATCTCTCGCATTAGAAATTAATTCTTGAAAGTTTACGAGACAAGTTTTTTATTATTTATTCCAGAGACATTCTGCCCTAGTAGCAAGATAACTGCAGACTGGCGCGAGCTGGGCGCCAGAAAAAGGATAATCTGTTTGCAGCCTGGCACCCGGCTGGTTCCGCTTTGGCGTGCCGTTCTGGCACCAGAGTCTGGTGTAGCAGATCCTGGCCCAGGCTGGTCATGATATACACCAGACAATATTAAAATAACGCAAAATGGTACTAAATAGGTTTCTGTAATAGTTTTACTCCATATTTGAGCCTTTTCTGGGAGAATATTCTGTGGAGACGTCACAACATTAGACATATTGAAATATTAAAAAAATAACCTGTTGTCGTATAATTAAGCTTGCATGCTTGCATGTTTGGTCATACTTGTGAATCGTTTAAATTTCCGATTGCTAGATTTAAAATTTCATTATTTATATCCTACATTAATTACTAGTGTTTAAACTAAATATCAGAATCTGGTTCCTTTATTCACCAGATTCTGTTTTTCGTCTGGTCTGATCATTTCTCCCGCCAGTCTGGTCAACTATAGGGAGCAGATGCTGAGCCAGACTCTGGCCTCTGTCATACAAGGCAGACGTTGCTACTAGGGTGACTCTTATGGCTTTATTCCAAACCTGAATTCGAGTTGGAATTCACAGGCTCAAGTCGATCAGACTCAATAGTGGCCGCTGGTCATTATGAAAACCATTTCAAATTCGTCTTTCTTCACATTACTAATCAGAGTCGATTTTCAAGACAAATTTTTTGTTATTTATTCCAAAGACATTCTGACTCTAATGGCTTCTTTTCAAACCTAAATTCGAGTTGAAATTCACAGGCTTAAGTCAATCAGACTCCATTGTGGCCACTGGTCATTATGAAAACGATTTCAAATTCGACTCAATCGACTCTGAATAGTAATGTGAAAAAAGACGAATTTGATGTCGTTTTCATAATGACCAGCGGCCACAATGGAGTCTGATTGACTTGAGCCTGTGAATTCAGACTTTAATTCAGGTTTAGAATGAAGCTATAAGAGTCAGAATGTCTTTGGAATAAATAACAAAAAATTTGTATTGAAAATCGACTCTGATTAGTAATGTGAAAAAAGACGAATTTGAAATGCTTTTCATAATGACCAGCGGCCACAATGGAGACTGATTGACTTGAGCTTGTGAATTCCAACTTGAATTCAGGTTTAGAATAAAGCTATAAGAGTCAGAATGTCTTTGGAAAAAATAACAAAAAATTTGTATTGAAAATCGACTCTGATTAGTAATGTGAAAAAAGACGAATTTGAAATCGTTTTCATAAGGACCAGCAGCCACAATGGAGACTGATTGACTTGAGCCGGTGAATTCCAACTCGAATTTAGGTTTAGAATGAAGCTATAAGAGTCAGAATGTCTTTGGAATAAATAACAAAAAATTTGTATTGAAAATCGACTCTGATTAGTAATGTGAAAAAAGACGAATTTGAAATCGTTTTCATAAGGACCAGCAGCCACAATGGACACTGATTGACTTGAGCCGGTGAATTCCAACTCGAATTTAGGTTTAGAATGAAGCTATAAGAGTCAGAATGTCTTTGGAATAAATAACAAAAAATTTGTCTTGAAAATCGACTCTGATTAGTAATGTCAAAAAGACGAATCTGAAATCGTTTTCATAATGACCAGCGGCCACTATTGAGTCTGATCGACTTAAGCCCGTGAATTCCAACTCGAATTCAGGTTTGGAATGAAGCCATAAGAGTCAAAATGTCTCTGGAATGTCTCAAATCAAAAAATCATAGAGACAACGACTTCGACTTTTTCTAAAAATGTTATTTTTCCGTCAAAGAATAATACAGCAATATATTTACAAAGTCTTCCCAGCTTACTAGAATTGATTTCTAATACGTGGGTGGGTTTGATGGAGTGTTAGGGGTAAATTATGTAGCCTAAGGTTTCTCTGAAAAAATCACAATAACTTACACAATAACACAATAACTTTGCATTTTGTGGAAATAACTGTTTTTTGCTAATTACAAGTTTAGAAAATCTTTACCAAATCTTAACAGCCATATGTAATTTATTTCTCGTGGGTGGATGGACTTTTGGGGATGTTATTATAATAATCCAGAACCGGAGGACCTTTTATAAAAATCAAAGTCGCTATACCTTTGATTTGCTAGAGAAATGATTATATTCCCATGGACCAAGATCGGAAACTATTCACCGGGTCTTTCCAGCTTTTTACAGTTGAGTTCTATTGTGTGGGTGGGTTTTATGGGGTTTTGGTTGTACATTATATAGCCTAAGGTTCCTCTGAAAAAATCATAAACACAATAACATTGCATTTTGTGGAAAATTCTTACTTTTGCTAATTACAAATTTGAAAAATCTTTACCAAATCTTTTTTAGCTACGTGTAAATGATTTCTTCTGTGTGGGTGGTGTGAAGGGAATGTCATAAGATCAACTCAGAATTAGAAGAAAATGTTGCAAGTTTTATTCATCTATTTTATCAGTCAGTATTTTGCGTTGAATATATTTTTCCTTCTTTTCCTCTTATATTTTTGTAAGATAATATTTATTTGTTATGTTTTTCAAATAATATATTATAACTTATTTAGAATTATTACTCCTACATATGTTTCAATGCTTTTTCTATTTTGAATATGGCGCCAGAAGTCCTTTTAAATCGATTTAGTGATCGATCGGGTCACCACGCGGCGCTGATTGTACTGTTTTTGTTTACTTTTTTTCGAACTTTGAAAAACGTTTTTATTTTTTAATTTTTTAATATTTATCGCGAGTGTTGGCGTTCCGGAGGGACGTTTCCCCTCAAATATGGATATGTGCTTCCTGTGGGGAAAAAATTGCCCCCTGTCATCCTTTCGGTGCGCCAGCATTCGAAACCAATTTTTTGAGGTGAGTTTTGTAGGTTGGAATACCCACTACATGAGCCTTAAATAAACACGAGAATAAAATTTCCTCGAAGCCAAAACGGATACCACGACATAAGCAAAAGAAAAACGTGTGACGCATTATGTGCACGCCCCCTGATTGGGTAAACATCCCAGTAATCGTGAACTTAGTGCCAGTAATGGAGAAACCACTTTTCTTCTTTCCTGTCTACTTTGAATTAATTGAAATTCCATTTCATACTATAAAATGCTAAAAAGTAACGTTATTTTTTTCTTCTATGTGTTACTTTTATCATATTTCTCAACAATACATTAACCAAGTTACACGATTATTGGGACCTTCCTGATTCTTCGAATTCTTAGAACTCTCTTGAATTCTTCGAATCCTTTTGAATTCTTCGAATCCTTTTGAATTCTTCGAATCCTTTCAAATTCTTTAGAATTCTTTGAATTCTTTTGAATTCCTTGAATTAAAAATTAATTAAGGGGTCGTGCACATAATACATAACACGTTTTCCTTTTTTTTTAAATAAAGACGAGAACAGAATTGTCTTGGAGCCAGGAGGGACACAACGACATAAACAAAAAAAACATGTGGCATATTATGTGCAAGACCCCTAATTGAGTAAACACCCCAGTAATCGTGATATTAGGACCAGTCATGGTGACGCAAATTTTCTTATTTTCCGTCTACTTTGAATTAATTGAAATTCCATTTCATAGTATAAAATGCTAAAAAGTAACGTTATTTCTTTCTTTTAGATGTTACTTTCAGCATATTTTTTAACAATACATTAACCAAGTTACACGATTACTGGGTTCTTCACGATTATTGGGTACTTCACGATTACTGGGACACTTACTCACTTAGGATTACAAAGAGCGACCTAAAATTAGAAGTTCATTTTTTGAATACTTTTGGATGCTTTGAATTCTTCTGAATTCTTCGAATTCTTTGAAGTTCCTAGAATTCTTCCGAATTCTTTTGCATTCCTTGAATTCTTTTGATTTCCTTGAATTCTTTTGAATTCCTTGAATTCTTTTGAATTCCTTGAGTTCTTTTGAATTCCTTGAATTCTTTTGAATTCCTGGAGTTCTTTTGAATTCCTTGAATTATTTTGAATTCCTTGAATTATTTTGAATTCCTTGACTTCTTTTGAATTCCTTTAATTCTTTTGCATTCCTTGAATTCTTTTGAATTCCTTAAATGAATGCTTTTGAATTCTGTTCATTCTTTTGAAATTCTAGAATTCTTCTAAATTCTTTCGAATTCGCTCCTGTTAAAAAAACAAGTATAATTATTGAGGCGTTTGAAAATGCACAATTTCAAGGAGAGGGAAATGGGGGAGTTTTATGAAAAATAATATTGACGACAATTTTTACTGCAAAAATAATATTATTTTTATGCATACAATTGATTTTAAATGAAAACTGACACTGAAAGATTGAAAAAGATATAAATAAATCGAGAAAAACAAAACTTTCAAACCACAAATTTTACCCACACCCCGGTCGCACTGGGTCGTTTTCGTCCTGCTAAAAAGTTCATGACTAGCCGAGGGCCGCCCGACTGCGCGTGCAGGTCCGTATCTGTACATGTACAAGTTCTTTTTTATGAGGGGGTGCCGTACCCTGCCCCGTTTCGGTTTGCCAGCAATTTAAAGTGAATTTTCGTTTGAGACGAAATCGACCCATGTACGACCGCGCAGGGTTAATACATCACATTCTTCATATCAAACTAATACTAATATAAAAATGCCTGCAATTAAATGAGTGTTTCAAGAGAAAAATAGCCATTCTTTTAAATAGACTCCAGGGTTCACAGCGCAAAAGGAGCTCAAAAAAGGGGAAATAGGGTAAATTTCTCACGAAGAAGGGGAAAAATAGAGGAAAGATTAAACATTTATTTTTACATGTCGAAAAGAAAAAACAATCTTTTTATAACAAATGTTGCATTAAAAAAAAATTTCAATGATTTTCCATTAATTTATGCCAATAAAGAATTTATTTTTAAAAATTGAATACTTTCAATGTAAATTTAAAACTACGCTCTTCAGTAGAGCGAAGTGAAAATATTAAAATCAGTCGAATCGTTTCAGTTGCAATTTGTTGGTCGACATCCGAAATAAGTGAAGAAACCAATTTTTTAATCGGTAAATATATTCACTTGTCTTTTTGAAATTCACAATTAAAAATTGTAATCATTCAACAACAAAATTTGCCTTATTTATTTTTTTTTTAAATGTACTAGAAAATGTTTTTTGGATTGATTTGAAACTGAAATTTTTTCAGCTTTAACCAAAGAAACATGTTATTATTTTGTAATCATGAGAAACATTTCTTTCGTGGTGTTTATAACGTTCCAAAATCGCAAAAAAGATAGGAAATCCCAAAAATCCTAACTCACAACAAAATTATTTTCCGAAAAGCCAAAATAAAAATAAGATAAGTTTTGAACATAATAGTTCAATTGTTTAATTAAGAACATCAGTTTTTAACCAAAAATGAAGTAGTTACATTCTCGTTTCGAAAAAATAATTTTCAATTGAAAATACTGAATTTTCGCCCAAATTGTTGAATGTTGAAGCCTTAAAGAAGAATTTTCTACAATGCAGTTGATTTTTCAACAGAAAAATATGAATTTTCAATTAAAAAGTTTATTTTCAACCAAAAATTGAAATTTTTAGATGAATTTTTAACTGAAAAATGACGAATTTTTTTACAAATTACATAAATTTTTAACCGAATATTTGAATTTTCAAAATGAAAAAGATCAATTTTGAACCAAAAATGGAATTGCTACATTTTCATTTGAAAAAACTAATTCTCAAATAAAAAACCCAATTTTCTACCAAATTATTAAATTTTTGAGCGAAAAAAATAGATTTCTACAATTTGAAAAACAGTTTGAAAAAATGAATTTTTAACAAAGTAGTTCGATTTTAAACCCAAAAGACAGCTTTTCAATAAAATAAATATATTTTCAACCAAATAGTTAAATTTTTAACCAACTTTCCGCCAAAAAAGTTTTGGACAAAGCACCTTTTTGTATGATTTAATTTGAAACGCTTTCAATTCCTCACATTTCGAGTAAAAATATTGCATTTTTAACAAAATAGATGACTCAATGAATTTCACATTTGTTATGTGCAAAACATTTTTTTCATGAAGTCCACAGTTTAAGAGTGAAACTAGTTTTTACGATGAAAATAAAAAGTTCATTGTAGTTTTTCTAATTTATGAAGAAAGGTATTAATTTTTCAGAATACACTTCAAAACAGGCTTAAAGATCTTGAAAAACTAAAACTATTCTGTGTTCAATATTTTGCTCTAAAATCAATAGCTTTCGAGAAAAAAAATCAATTTGGTGTCATAGAATTTTTGTCTATATTTTGTTTTAAAGTTTTTTCGTGAAGAATGTTTACAAAACAACTCTCGATAATAATAAACAATTTTTTTGAATTAAATCGAGAGAATGCGTATGCGTTAATAAATTTAATTTTCAAACAATAAAGGCAACTTACCAGCAGTTTTTCACGGGTAACCAATGAATTAATAACTTTGGTGCTTCTCTGGGCTTCTCTGGTATTATTTATCGAAAATACTATGGAAAATAGAAAATCCAAGCTTCGAGCCAAGCGATTCAAAATACAGGGGAAACCTCAAAGAGCAATTATAAGTTTTTAAAAGCCCTAAAATATTTTATTTTAACCATTTTTTGATAGAACTTGTCACTTTAGTTTCAGTTATTGAAAATACTATGGAAAAATAGAAAATCCAAATTTCGAGCCAAGCGATTCAAAATACAGGGAGAAATCTCAAAAAAGAATTATAAGCTTTAAGAAGAAAAAAAATTGTTATTTTAACCATTTTTTGATAGGATTTGTTATTTTAGTTTTCCTTATCGAAAATACTGAGGGAAAATAGTAAAAAAAAAAATTCGAGCCAATAAGCGATTCAGAATACCGGGAAAAATTTCAAAAAGAAATTATAAGTTTTGAGAAGTCCTAACAAAATTTATTTTGCCAATTTTTTTACAGGATTTGTCATTTTACTTTTCCTTGTCGAAAATAATGTGGGAAAATAGAAAATCCAAATTTCGAGTCAATAAGCGATTCAAAATACAGGGAAAACCCTCAAAAAGGAATTATAAGTTTTGAAAAGTCCTAAAAAAATTTATTTTGCCCATTTTTTGATAGAACTTGTCATTTTAGTTTTATTTATCGAAAATACTATGAAAAAATAGAAAATCCAAATTTCGAGCCAGGCGATTCAAAATACAGGGAGAAATCTCAAAAAAGAATTATAAGCTTTGAAAAGAAAAAAAATTGTTATTTCAACCATTTTTTGATAGGATTTGTTATTTTAGTTTTCCTTATTGAAAATACTGTGGGAAAATAGAAAATCCAAAATTCGAGCCAATAAGCAATTCAGAATACCGAAAAAATTTTCAAAAAGAAATTATAAGTTTTGAGAAGTCCTAAAAAAATGTATTTATTATTATATTATTGATTCATTCTTCGATTTAGACTATTTAGAGCATTGAAAATTCTAACGTGGTTTTATCCTTTTTTTACAATTAAAAATTCTGTAATTTCAATGCTTTGTATCTGAGATTTCTTTAATTTGGAAAATTTATAATTGGAAACTTCACTTTTGATTTTCTAAATAATCAAAATTGAAGAATTTTCAATTCCAAATCTACAAAATTGCACTATTCAGAAAAAATGTTCCAAATTATACACTATTGAAATAGAAATCTTAAAACTTGAACAATGTGCAATTCTATATTTTTAAAATTCAAGAATTTTAAATTCCAACTCTAATATTGTAGAACTTTGAATTGCAAATTTTTTACATTGAAGAGTTTTTAATTTTTTTAATTTAGAATAAAAAAATGTAAAATATGAATCTTAAAAATTGAATTGTTTGCAATAATTCTATATATTCAAAATACGAGAATTTTACATTGTAACTGTCAAACTGAATATACTTCAAATTTAAATCTTTAAAAATAAACAATTCATAGAAAAAAGCATTCAAAATTCTTTAATTTTCTATTATTCACATCAAATATTAAAGAGCCTTCAATGGCAAAGATTTAAATTCAAAGATTTGGAAGATTTAAAATTTAAACCTCTTGAGTTTTGAGCTTCAAAATCACCACAATCTGAGCATTTTCATGTATACATATTTAAAATTTAACAATAATTTGAAACTACGAATAATTAACATGAGAGAATTTTCGATTGTAAATGTTCAAAATTTTTCAACTTTAGACATCTTAAAAATTGAATTTTCTTAATTATCAAGCCTTAAGTTTTACAATCAAACATTTTATAATTTCAATTCTTTACATTTGGGATTTCTTGAATTTAGAAGATTTATGATTGAAAACTTGAGTTTTGACTTCTATAATCATTAAAACGTAAGCATTTTTATTTACACATCTCTGAAATTCAAGAGTTTTCAATTCTAAATCTTCAAAATATAAAAATTAAAAATTACAAATCGCAAAAATTGAAGAATTTTTTATTCTAAATGTTAGAAATTAAATAGTTTTTAATGTTGACAAGTTAAATTAAAAATGTATATCACTTTGATGATCTACATTTGAAATTTATTCAATTTGGAAGGTCTAGAATTGAAAATAAGAGAATTTTTAGGGACTGACAAGTTTCAAAAAATAAAATTCTCGACGCTGTAAAATTTCCGAATTATAAAATTCCCGGATTTGAAAATTTCCGAAGAATAAAATTGTCGACAAACAATTGCTAAATTATTGAATATCCGAACTGGAAAGTATCCGAAATAGGAAATATCCGAATTGCACCAATTAAATTTTTTATTAATTTATAAAATCAATTAAATTATTACAATCAAAATTATATGACAATTAATTTCTTTTATAAAAAAATGTTTTAATTGTTTATATTCGGGAACTTTGTAATTCGTGAATTTTCTAGTTCGGGTATTTTATAGTTCGGCAATTTTGTGTCGGGAATTTTTAAATTCGGTAATGCGTCATAAACAATTTTAAGTATCAGGGTCTGAAATGCTTCCAATTTCGGACAAAACCCTTTTTTGTATGATTCAATTCGAAACGCTTCCAATTCTGAACATTTGAAGTAAAAATATTGCATTTTTAACAAAATAGTAGATGACCTTTTAACAAAATAGTTGAATTCCCAACAAAGAAAGTTTTTTCAGTCACATTTTTCAACCAATGTTTTATTTCTAACCAAAAAATATGAATTTATAAGCCAAAATGATGTATCCCTGTCAGTAATTGTCACAAATGGTCAGATGCTCTGACGATTTCTGAACACCCTGTCCACTTCTGACGAGTCTGACTATTTCTGAAGATATGCTAATTCACATCCTATCAGTCAGCTTATCGGCTAGGACCACAGGTATGCCAACCTTAAAGGATTAAACATTAAAAGTGAATTTTTTAAATGTTGCATATATACAGATTCAAAAGTTAGAAATTCAAAATCTACGGGTTTCGGCGATTTCATATACCTGAAAATTTTCCTAACAAATTAAAAATTATGCTAAATATAATGTATCCTACAAAGAGAAATGACAGTCATTCTAAACATCATTTAACACAACAGAGAAAAACATTTGAAAATAAATTAATTTTGAAACAAATATTTAAATTTTGCACTAAAAAATATCAATTCTTAACAAAAAATGGAATAATTAAATTTTTAGTTGGAAAAATTAATTTTCAACCAAAAATAACGGATTTTCAAGAAAATAGTTCTATTTTCAAAATAAGTGATGAATTTTCAACTGAAATGATGAATCTTCAACTGGAATAGTTGAATTTTAAACCAAAAAGATGAGTTTTCAACTGAAGCAATGAATCTTAAACTGAAAAAGTGAAATTTTCAACAACAAAAAATTAATTTTTACTAAAAAAGAAAAATTGTTAGCCAAAACTTGAATAATTACACTTAAAGTTGAATAAGTTAATTTCCAACACAACAGATGAATTTTCAACTAAAACTATGAAATATTCAATTGGAATAAGTTAAATTTTGCAGTTAAAAAATTACTTTCCACAAGAAGCTAACAGTCAACACGAAAAACTAACTTTCAAAAAAATAGTTACATTTTCAAACAAAGTGATGAATTTTGAACTACAATTGTAAATCTTTATCTGCAATAGTTGAATTTTGAACCAGAAAGATGAATTATCAACTGAAATGATGAACCTTTAACTAGAATAGTTGAATTTTTGACCAAAGATATAAATTTTCAACTAAAAAAGATAATTTTTCAAGCAGAAATTGAATAATTAAATTTTTAGTCGAAAAATGAATATTCAACCAAAGAGATAAATTTTTAATCAAATAGCTTAGATTTTAACCAAAGAAATGAATTTTGAATTCAAATGATGAATCTCGAACAACAACAAAATTAATTTTTCACAGAAGAGTTTAACTTTCAATCAAGTAATTTTATTTCCAATCTAGAAAATGAATTTTCAACTAAAATGATAAATATTTAACTGAAATACTTGAATTTTTAGACCAGAAGATTAACTTGCAAATAAAATGATAATTTTCAACAAAAAAAAATCGATTTGTACCAAATATGTGCATTATCAACGAAATAGTTGAATTTTCGATTAAAGAAGACACATTCTCACCAAAATTGTTAATCAATTTTCAACCAAAAACGGACATTCAAATTTTCAGTTGAAGGAATTAATTTTCAACCAAACTGATGAATTTTCAACTAAAATAATGACTCTTTAACTGTAATAGTTGAATTTTATACCAAGAAGATTAATTTTCAACCATAAAAATGAATTTTCTACAAAAAAGGCGAATTTTTCACAAAGTACATAAATTTTCAAACAACTAGTTCAATTTCTAAATCAAAAATATAAATTTTCAACCAAATAGTTACATTTTCATCCAGCTTCTGAAATAGTTAAATTTTCAGTTTCAAACATGTATTTTCAATTAAGTAGTTACATTTTTAACAAGAGATAAATTTTTAATTAAAATGATGAATTTTCAATCAAAAAAATAATTTTTGACAAAAGAGTTCAACTTTTAACCAAGTAGTAGAATTTCTAACTATACAGGAAAATGAATTCGCAACAAACAATGTAACAAAAATCCTCCAAGTCGAAAATGCCCTGTTCCAAGTGAAATTATATTTCTGTACGGTAACTCCCTGTCCTAAAATAAAAACGATAACTCATTTCTAAAATTCTCTGTTCCAAGTCAGGATCAGAGCAACAAATTACAAGAGGTTTTTCTTATAATGGAAAATAATAAAAATTCAATAATAAATTATGATTCAATCAGAGTAAACTGAGATAATCTGATAAATCTGATAAAGTAGAAATAACTTTTCTAAATTGACAAAAATGATTAAAATAATGAAAACTTGAATTTTGCTACGATCTGAAGTAAATTCCCGGTTTTTTAATTAAATTCCCGGTCATTTTCCGGGCGATAAAGATCCCGGTCTCCCGGTCAAGTGGCCACCCTGCCACCAAAATTATGAATCTTCAACAAAAAATGTACGTTTAAGGAAGTGGTTCAACTTTCAACAAAATAATTTTTCAACCAAATTGTTGAGTTTTCATGCCAAAAAGACAAATTTTTACAAAACAGTTGCATTTTCAACCAGTAAATATGGATTTTTGACAAAAAAGTTATCTATCAACCAATTAGTTGAATTTTCTATGAAAACAGGGGAATATTCAACCGAAAAAGACGAATTTTTAGCAAAATAAGTACATTTCTAACCACAAAGATGAATTTTCAAATAAAATTATGTATTTTAAAACAAAAGGGTGGTTTTCAATCAAAACAATTAATTTTCTACAAAACAAAGACGAATTTTCAACTAAAATGAAGAATTTTCAACAACAAAATAAAGTTTTAAGAAAAATTGTTCAACTTTTTACCGAATTTCGACCAAAGAAGATAAATTCTGATCGAAAAATGTAATACATAGTTCGATATTTCAACAAAAAAGATTTAATTTCAATTTAAAAACTATCAATTTTAGCTAAATGGCCTTTTTGATCAGGATTCATAATGATTCAATTAATAGCCCTTTTTATACATTTTACATAAGAACAAATTATTTTATTGTTATTCCCTAATTGTCCCGGCTCTAAAGAGCCAAATTTACTGAAAATGTTCTAATTTTTTACATTTTTCACAAGTTTTCAAATAATACAATTAATAAATTAATTCATTTCGTTATTTCGGTCAAAATATGTAACCAAAAGTAACATTTTCATTAAATAACTAACTTTTTAGTAACAGCGGATCAAAAAAGTAACCCGTTCCGAGCCCTGCGTATGTGAAATAATAGCAGCCTCTACATGGGGTACTCACGCAATGGATTTAAACATATCTTGTAAATTATCCATAATTATCTTATGTGTAATTCGTCAGACAATCGCTCTGTACTCTGTATCTACGATTTTATAATTACAGATCCTGTGCACCATAACCTTGAATTAATGCACTGTTGCCGGCGTTGTTTACAAACAGACAATGCTGACCGGCCAAACGGCCATTTTCCGTTAGGCAAAATTTCAAAGCAGACGCTTGGATGTGATTGGTCGTGGAACCCCACTCTTGCCGATTGGCGGTAAATTCGTGCCTCGTGCTACCGGAAGTTCAAGAGCATTTTCAATGTTCTAATAACAAATCGCCTGCTAGAATTTGAGTGGAAGAATTTCCATTTTCCTCGAACAATCTGATTCTTTAAATCATCCTGTTTTCCCCCAAGTTATATTTTCATGAAAGTATACAATCTTCCCATACGAATACTATCAAAAAAGAGTTATTATACATTTTCTGTTCATTTGCTTCATCAGAGACAAACTTCAACAATTTTTAACCCTATCACGTGTTTCTGTCACTAAGTCACTAAGTGACACTGCAGGTGACACTGTAGGTGTCACTAACCCATCCACTCGTACGAATCACACAAAAATTCAATAATTATTAACAAGCAATGCGGAAATTGCTGCTATCATGCTTTTAGTATTAAAAAAAAAACTATTTCACTTATACTTGCAAAAAACTAGCGATTCAAGCGTATACAATAGTATGAAAAGCTGAATCTTGTGCTCTTGAAAACTAACAGTGTCACTAACTGGTGTCATTACCTTACCGAAAATATGAAATTAAAAAAAAAGTTAATTTCCAACCAAATAGTCCAATTTTCTATCATTTTCAAACAAAAAAGACGAATTTTCAACAAAAGAGTTAAATTTTCAACCAAGTAACTAAATTTTCAACAAATTAGTTTAACTTTTAACCAAGCAGTTATATTTTCATCCAGAAAAGACGAACTTTTAACAAAATAGCTGGAAACTCTACAACAATTTTCGTATCAAAAAGATGAATTTTCAAATCAGAAACATCTCTCATCAACAAGAGTTGAATTTTCAAACTGAAAATATGAATTTAAACAACCTTGTACAAAAAAAGCAAAACAACCTTGTACAAAAAAAATTTATTCTGAAAAATATTGCTTTTACCGAGCTTTTATATAAAAATATTCGACAGAGAAATGGTGTATTTCGTAAAAATACAACTTTTTTGTTTAATAACCTTCTTTGGTAAAATCATTGTTGTTCGAAAAAATCGATCAAAAATCAAAATCACCAGATTGTTTATGATTTTGGTTAAAATACGAACGATATGCACTTTGATTATTATGCATTTCCGAAAAAAATATTGTACACAAGGAATGTAGGTGTCCATAAATTACACATTTGTTCTGGTTCACATTTTTAAAGTTAAACTTCTTTTGGGACATTAGTGAATTCATATTTTTCATCATATTTTTATTTACTTTTAGCCTATTTTTTCATATAATATATAATGATTAACGAGAAATATGTTAAAAAATGCGAACTTCTCATTTAACTTAGCGTAAAAAGCAATGTTTAGTACAGTACTCTTCATTGCTCAACTGCGAAATCAAAAATTAAAAGCAAAACATTATTCCATTATTTCAAACATCAAAAATTTTCATTTTCTCAATATGTAATTACTGACATTGAATTCTGAACTCAGTAGGAAGAGGAAATAAAGTGTTCGAAGAAAAAGAGCCATAAGACGCAAAAAAGAGGTTTCAGGGCTTCAGGAACTCATTAAAAAAAATTAATTAAAAAATACATGGATTTGAGAAACCAAAGTTTTAGACATTATATATACAACTTGATGACATATGTATAAGGTATTGTATAATGGCTCATGCCATTCCGAGATTTCCTTATAACATTAAATCCCACCAAGTTTTATAATGTCTGAAATGGCATTTCAAAATTTATGTTCAACATTTCATATATGATAATGTATAAAAAATAGTTTCAATAATTTCAGGGTGCCCAGTCTTTCCCTTTTTTTCTTAGTTTCCCCTTTTTTCTTGAAATTCCCCTTTTTCCCCCTATTCTCAAAAAACTTCCCCTTTTTCCCCTTTTTTCGAAAAATTCTCTTAAATTAGTAAGTGTACCCATTATTGAATAATAACTAAAGCAAGTATAGCACTTAAATAAATTATTCATGAATAAGTAAGGTACCAATAACAAACAAAACATACAATACTTTTCAAATAAGTATTACAAGGTAAACACTTTATATATACCTACCTAATTAAAAAAAAGGAATATTTCAAATTCATCAACTGCAATGTTAAATGTTCTAACTTCAGCAATTTTTAATTTAAGTTTAAGAGCACTAAAGAGTAGGGCGGAGTTAAATTCGAAAACCTATTGGTTCAAAAATTATGACGAATTTGTTATACGTATTACTTTTACTAGTGAACAGTAATACAAAATTACGAAAAAATAAATTTTTTGGCCAGTAACAATTTTTTTGAAAATGTGGAGAAAACATGTTTTTTTTATGGAGTCATATGCAAACATTTAAAAAGAGGTTGAATATATCAAACCTGAAATTTATTCAGCTTGAACCAAAGAAACATTTTACCACTTTGCTCTCTCGGAGAAAACTTTTGTCGTGACCTAGGATTTTTGGGATTTCATTTTGTTTTTTTGAGATTGTGGAACGTTATATACACCACGAAGAAAATGTTTCCCGCATGAATAAAAAATGATAACATGTTTCTTTGGTTCAAGGTGAAGAAATTTCAGGTTTGAATCAATCCAAAAAACATGTATTTTTTCATTTTCAAAAAATTGTAAAGGAGGCAAATATATTTTAATTCTTGAAATTTTTAATTGTAAATTTAAAAAACAGAGCAGAAGATATTGACCGATTTAAAAAAAAATTTATACTTGTTCTGGACGTCGACCCACAAATTGTTATCTCTCAGCTCAAACGATTCGATTAATTTTAACATTTTTACTTCGCTCTAATGAAGAGTGGAGTTTTAAATTTACATTGAAAGTATTAATTAGAGTAAGAAAGAAATAACAAATCCTGCAAATAAATAATTATGAGAACGATGTTAAACATATAAAAATCGTGTATTTAACTAAGTTTATTTTAGTCTGGGACTTTTTTATATCACTGTGAATGGATGACCAACGACCTGAGTATATCAAATTTTCATTGAAAAATCATTAAAAATTATTTAAAAATATAACATTTCTTATAAAAAGATTGTTTGTTCTTTTCGACATATAAAAATAAATGTTTAATTTTTCCCCTATTTTTCCCTTTTTCGTGAGAAAATCACCCTATTTCCCCTTTTTTTGAGCTTCTTTTACGCTGTGCACCCTGTAATTTTTATTACAAAAATATTTCTTTTCAAACCAGCCTGGATAACAACTTCATAATGATTTGATCAACTTCAATTTTTAAATATTATGCAATTGTACTATATAAATTCAACAACTGCGAAAAATTTAATATTTATCAACACAAATAATTTCATTATTTTAATATTTTACAATAGCCATGTCAGAAATTACTGAGATCTTTGAACGATTTCGCAGTTACCGACGCTGCCTCTAGAGACTGGTCACTATTCACTAAGCTTCTGCCAAAACCGCAGGTGCAACGTGGCGCTGTCAGCATTTTCCAAATACAGAGGCCTCTCTATTTCGAAATGCTTTTCGCGCTAAGAGACAAACACTTCTGCTATCCATCACCTCGTCCCTGCACTACGTTTTAATGATTGCATTTCAATCAGAAATAATATTTTGCTACTTTTTGTATAATCTATACAATTTCTATCTATCAATTTCTATCAATTTCCCTCTTTTTAAAGTGGCGGAAAAAATAACATGGGAAGGTCGGTAATTCGTATTTTAAAATGTCTCACAAGCCCTTAAGCATTAGTTTTATACCATCCACGTTCAATCCTTCACGTTACGCCATGCAGCATATCGATTTGAAATTTCGACCTTTATTATAAATAAAACTATAAGTCCTATCGAAGAAGCGGAGTTATAGATATTTCAAATCTATATGCTGCATGACGTAACGTGAAGGAATGAACGTGGAGGGGATGATAACAATGTTTAAACAAACTTTTTTTCATTATTGAATTTTTTTTCCAAGTTAGGCTTCGTTGTGTTTCAGCATGTAACTTTTAATTCTCTTTCATTATTGTTAAATAAATTCTTGAAAATTATAAACTATATAATTGTTTAAAGAATGAATTTGAAAAAAAATGAAAAACACACCTGGAGATATTGCAGAGATGAATCTAGAGGTATCTTTACTTCTTCGATAGGACTTATAGATTCATTTATAATGAAAGTTGAAATTTCAAACCTGTAGGCTGCATGGTGTAACGTGAAGGGGTGAAAGTGGAGGGGATAAAAACCCTGTTTAAACTAACTTTTTCCATTATTGGATTTTTTTTTCCAAGTATGATACTTTAGGCTACGTTGTGTTTCAGTACGTAACTTTTAATTTTCTTTCATTATTGTTATATAAATTCTTAAAAATTATAAACAATAGAATTTTTTTAAAAATGACTTTGAAGAAAAAAAAAGAAAAACAAAAAACCTGGACATATTGCCGAGATGAATCTAGGGGTATCCTTACTTCATCGATAGGACTTATAGATTTATTTATAATAAAAATTGAAATTTAAAATCTATATGCTGCATGGCGTAACGTGAAAGAGTGAACGTGGCGGGGATAAAAACAATGGTTACTAACTACTACTAACTTTTAAACTAACTTTTTTCCATTATTGAATTTTGTTTTCAAGTATGATACTTTAGGCTACGTTGTGTTTCAGTATTTAACTTTTAATTTTTTTCATTATTTTGAAATAAATTCTTAAAGATTATAAACAATATAATTGTTTAAAAATGACTGAAAAAAAATGAAAAAAAAACACCCTGAGATATTGCCGAGATGAATCTAGGGGTATCTTTACTTCTTCGATAG
>CAKNXH010028477.1:0-10233 GCA_932178445.1 Andricus quercusramuli | reverse complement strand
CTGGTGCAATGGTTCAATGTCGTGTCTGCGAGGAACTTACTCCGGAGACCCTACGGTACTGTAAACCCCAGACTTCCCCGGAGAAGATGTGTTTTTTACACCTAGGGCAATGGTCCAATCTCGTGTCCTCGAGAAACCCACAGTAGGTGCAAGGTTTTGACATGGTTAGCATAATTTTCTTGAAGAGGATTTTGTTCGCATACCTGGTGCAAGGGTGTGATGTCCGGAGTGTAATTTCCGCGAGCGCAGTTCATCACCGGAAGTCAAACTTAGTCAAAAATTAGTTTGTAGAAATGTTTGTAGAATTTCCGTATGGCATTTCCACATGGAATTTCCGTAGAACGGTTTCCGTAGAATTTTTTCACGTGGGGACGTCTTAATAACAATGGGAAAAGACTTAAGAAATTTCGGGAAATGCCTTACATAGGGTTCTAACATTCACAAAAAGTGCATTGCGTGCATGCCTCTTACCTTTATTTATGTTGAATGCAAAAAATGTATTGTTGTTTGTCAGGTATGGAAGTTAGTTAATTTTAAATTTAATTTAGGCTGTGTCTAGTCGTCCCGAAAAATAAGGGGGGTTGGACCAATATTATTTATGTGCCGAGTCACAGGAGTGCCTTCCCGCTCCCCACCCGAAAATTTGGGACGACTAGCCAAGCTTATAAAAAATATTGCAGTGGTCATCCCGAATTTCGGGAGGACGAGACACTGCGTTCAATTTAAGAGATAGCACTACAAGAAGCTCAACAAGAATCAAGTTTTTTTCAAATTTGAATGCAGTACTGGTTAGAAAGCCATTCAAATTTTGAAGATACTCAATCCCACGTTTTGTTCCTAATTTTCAAGACTTTTTAAACTCCCGAGTAAAATAATTTACCTCTATGACGAATTATCAAGGATTACTCTTCTTTTCGCTGTTAGGCTTTTACCTTTCCTTTCCTTTTCGCTGCTCTTATTATCCGCAAATATATCAGAACAGCAAAATAAACATTTTCACTCAGTGGAACAGGACGCAAAAACGTCTCGGATTGGCTTTTATACGGCCCTTTGTTCGTCGTCTGACCGTAAAAGGATATCCAATTTGTTTTCTGGATACTTATCGCAAATCGTCGTCGCGCCTTGCGAGCTGCGCGAACGACAGCACAAACGGTCGTAATTAAACCTTTCCCCGATCCTCTTCTCTTTTCATTTGCTGATTGTGTCTGACACAAGGCGACTAGTATTTCGTCGCCAGGAACGCGGTTCACGGTCGTCCTGATGTCCTGATATCAGCGACTACTCTTTGTATTAACAAGATTAATCCAGGGACATTGCTTACATGTTCTAATAAACTGCCTCTCAGGTGTTATCACACGTCAGCGACCCACAAGTCCTTGTAACTTCTTTCATTTTGACCGAGGAACCAGGAAAGTAACGAAGAATGTGTTATCACTAACATCATCTGAAAAATCCGGTCCGTTTATTTCTTGCATGCTACTTTTATGACGTGGTGACCTAACTTCCGCTGACTAACTTCACTGTACAAACACTGATGTATATTAGACATTTAGGCATTTAGTATTTATTTATTTACACATTTAGTACATTAGACTTTTACGTAACTCATGCATGAACATGTCCGTTTTTCATGCCTGTTGGGTGAACCTGAAGTTCCCCTTTTCAGCTCTTAGACATATAATGGCCGTTACATATCTATATAAACTGATATATAATGGCCACTATATTTCTATGAGGTCATAATTGACATACCTGTGACCTTAGAAAGCGACACTGAAGATTGGGTCTACAAGAAAAAACTACTGTTCGTCAAATTTGGTATTAGAATATTTACTTTCACAAGAGTTCGATGGCAATCTAGGATATAGTCGAGAAAATAGTATGAATTGCCTTGCCGAAAACAAATACTTTTTCATATAAATTATAAATATACTCCAAACTTAATAATTACCATTTCGAGTTGAAAAGACAAAAATGATATTCAAAAATTAAATAATAAACCGTAGTTGTAATAAATAGCAGTTTAAATAACATAAGTTACTAATTATGTTAGAAAACTTACCATACTCAAAAGAAAGGTGCAATGTGAGGAAAAGCATTTGAATATAGTGCTTTGCGAAAATTCTCATTTAAAATAGGAAATTCACTGTCGAATGACGTCATATGCACCTAAGTTCCTGAGGATAATCAAATTTGTAAATCTCATAATTTGTTTTACCACCGGAAAAAGTCTCCGTTCTGCTGCCCCGGACACCCGTGTTCGATTACCGCCAGCACTGCTTTCTTCTAACATGTTTAATGTATAATGTATTTTTATTTTTCTCTACCGACCATGGCACATTGTCCTATACAATTACAATTATTCAAGCATTTATACCACATAGCACACTTCCCGAAAAACCTGTTTTTTTGCTTAAGACTTGGTCCAAGTGGCCGGGAGAAAAAACCAGGTCTTCCCTAGGTTTAGACCAATACTTAATCATAGGTTAAAACATAGGTTCATGTCCGCCGCGATTCTTTGTTCTTAAAAAAGTAAATTAATCCGACAAATTTTTAACATAGAATTCAGTATTTTAAATGAAAATAGCTCGAATTAATATAAGCAAATTAGAAATCGATTTCATATTAAAATCTTTAATTTGTATTAAAATTTAAAAAGTGGTAGACATTTCGCTGGGGCTTTAAATTTTTTAATGAGAAATTGGAGTTTTGAAATAATAGTGAAGAATAATTACTAAAGATCATGAGGCTATAAAAAAAAAAATGTATTAATTTTGTTAAGTTCGAAAAGTTAATTAACTTTTCGGAAATCAAAAGGTATGACAATTGGCAGGCCGCGGCCGCCTTCCAAATCAATTCACGGTATCAAGTTGTAGCATTCTTATACCCTTCGCGATTAACCTCAGTTGCGAGAAAGGGTAGCATCAGTTCTGCACGCCGACCAAATGCGGAACTAATGCTGTCAATGGGCCTGAGCGGCTGAAGGGGCATTAGTAGTGGAAATTTAATTTAATACCCGAATAACTTTTGAAAAACTGATCATATTAGGTCGCAATTTTACACACAATTTAACAGGTTAGACAGGTTCTAGTGCTAATCATGAAAAAAATAATAAAAAATTCCATTTTGCGGCCAAATTATGCAAGATATGAAAAAATACGATTTTTAAAGAAGCAAAAATCAAATTTGTGGAAGAACCATACAAGTCACGGAAAAAAGTTACGAAAAAAACTTTGTTCTCCATAAATAGAACAACCAAGTTTTCCTTGAACATTTTTTGATAGGATGCGTAGGTTTTGTTTTAATAGCAAAAATAACATTAAAAATGAAAAAATTGTGTTTTTGGAAGAACGACACATGATGAGAAACAAAATAATAAGAATAAAGATATTCGCCCAAAAAAGGTCTACAAATTTGTTATTAATATTTTTTTGATAGGTAAAAAAAAACATTATATATAAGAAATTAATAAATTCATGGAAAAAAACACAAGATACAATAAAAGGTTGAATAACAAAATTGTTTTTGTTTTTGATAGGATGCGTACCTTTTTTAATTTTAAAAACAAGGATATAAGAATGCTTGAACTTGAAACCGCGAATTAATTTGCGAGGCGGCCGCGGCCTGCCAATTGCCATACCTTTTGATGGCGTGCGTGCGTGCGTGCGTGCGTGCGTGCGTGCGTGCGTGCGTGCGTGCGTGCGTGCGTGCTCTTCCATGAATAGTCTCAATTACTAAAATTCTATACTAATATATTTTGGAAAATAACAGAGTATTGTAGAGCAATCAGAGACATTCTAGAAGATTCTAGAATTCTAGAATAATTTACAATATTTCGGAACAATTCAATATATTACAAAACCTCCCAGAATAATGTCAAAATGTGTGAAAATTCCATAATTGAAGAGAATGTTAGAAATAGACGAATATTTAAGAACTTAATACTTCAAAAATTCCATACTTGTTTCAAAATAATTTTTTAATTTAACGATATGCATGGATGAATAACTGTTGACAATCTAAATTCTCCATTTTCAATGTTTACTAGTGCGTAGATGATTATTTTGCGAAACTGATAAATTCGCATGGCAAAAGAGAAGTATATCACTAGACGAAGGAAGATAGAAGGCGGTGGTTGCACTAATTATTCATTCGTTGACCAATCACATTCATTTTAACAGCTGGTTCAGAACCCATCGTATCCTTCGAGCACAGCACATCTCACGAAGAAAAGTCTGTTCTTGTGTACAGTTCACACATTATACTAGAAGATAATTGCTTATCATTTGTTTTCAAAAGCGTACTATTAAATAAAGTCACGACAACACGTTGCAGAAAAATGCAGTTGCATTTTTATTGTTGTCATTACGTTCGACTTTGTGAATAATCTTTTTCTTTGGAGTTATTTGAATTTTTGGTTAAACTTGACTTATTATTTTTGGTTTTCTGGTTTGGGACATGTAGTTTGGAACTTAGTTCTTTAGGACATAAGGCTTGAGATGTGTGAATAAATTAAACTAGCTGTGAATGTGACCCTGGGTGATTCCAATTTATATGAATAATTAGTAAATTTATTTGCCTCCACATACATGAAGCAAAAATGAAAAAATACAAAAAGATCAATTAAAACGTCTAGAATCAATAAGGAATATTTTATATTCTTGCATGAACTTTGAATTATATTATTGAACAAAATTTGTCTGTGTAAAACAGACTTTCGAAATTACATAAATGACTATGACTTCCATACTTTTCAATAAAATTTATTAGTATTATCTTTTCCATTCTGGCATCAATTTTGAATTACGCTAATAAAAAAAGTTTAACTCTAAAAAACCAATTTTTCAAATATTATGAATGACCATAACTTCTTCACTCTTTAAAAAAATATATTAATATTATACTGTCATACAACTGAAAAACATGGTTAAGCGAGATTTTTTATAAAAATTAGTTTTTTGTATCAATAGAATCGTGAGTGTAAGTTGCGTCTGACTATCATAATTTAAAGTATAATTCTCAATTACTTATAATAAAAAATGAACGTTTAAAATTGCGAATATTGAACAAATTGACCAAATGCAATGGAAAATATACAGAAAGTTTTTTTTAATTCAGATGGAAATGAAGTTCATTTTATCTTGACTAATTTTCGCAAAAAGCTAGAGAAAGACTCATAATCAAAAAATAAAATTCAAAACAATCTAACTTTTCGGCTCATTAGAGACAAAATAACATAATGAAAAAAGAGGATCTGAATTCAAAGAATTTTTGAATAGAGACACTAAACTCATGATTCTTTCCAATCTTGTGGGTTGCTTATAAATAATTTAAGATTTCTTTAAATTGAGTTTAAATAATTTTACCTCAATTTTATTGTAAGAAATCTTTTTTTCTTCCTTTTTTATCAAAAGATTTTTGTAAAAAGGAATATTTTGAATTTAGTGAATTTATAGATACATATGAATATTCTGGATTGTTTTCTTTTCCTATTTGGAAAATTTAATAATCTAAATAGACCGAGCAAGTCACGCCTACCCCGAAAGGGAAATAGCTTAATGGTATAATAATAGAATCAACTACAAAAATGTAGAAAGTACTTTGCGGTGCCTGCAATTTGTAAAAGAAGTCGAATACGTCAGCGAAGGAAGCCGCAAGCGACACCATCACTGGTGTTCACCGGCCCCCCACCATCACCAGCATGCCTACTATGTCGTTTAAAGTTTTTTTGTGTTGCACAGAGGGCCGACGCTCGATAACTTTACAGCGCAAGTGACTGCGTATTTTTACACTCTCATCAGAGAAGGTATTTGATTTATGTAAAATTTCACCCCCCCCCCCCCCGTTTTTGTCGAATGTCCACGTTTAGAGACCTTCTGAACGCAAAAAACAGGTTTTCTTGAATGCGTCTGTATGTATGTATGTATGTATGTATGTATGCATGTATGCATGTGTGTGTGTATGTATGTATGTATGTATGTATGTATGTATGTATGTAGTTTTTTAGTCTGTAGCACGATAACTTTAGTAAAGAATAGACAGATTGGATTGGGCTTTGGTATACTCTTCAAGTGTCCTAAAATGAAGGTCGAGTTCGTTAGCCAGCCATTTTTGATAAAAATTCAAAAAGTGAGCGCTGTTTCAAAATTTTTGAGACCACTTTTTCCAAATTCGAAAATTCTATATGCAGATGTTCATAGCGCTCAAAAAGACAAACAATTTATCCTAATGACTTTTTTTATGAAACAAAAATTACTGGAGTTATAGCATTTACAAAATTCCAGAAAACAAACGAAAATGAAGATTTTAAGCCAACCAACACACGATGGGAAAAAAGTCAAACGAAGAAAAATGTTTCTTTTTGAACACCCTACAATATTGTTTTGAAAATTTTTTCAATTTTCTTGAAAAATCGAAAATTCAAATTTTTATCGCACACAAAATAATGAAAAATAAAAAATTCCATTTTGCGATAAAAATATACAAGATACGAAGAAATATGAATAGAAATGAATTGTTCATTCAGAAAAGAGCTACACATATTTTATTAATCATTTTTTCATAAAATGCGTAACTTTTGTTCCAATCGTAAAAAATAAGATTAACAATAAAAGAGAATTGTGAAAAAACAACGCAAGATACGGAAAAAGATGAATAGACAAAAGATGTTCAAACAAATACATATAATGTAGAAAATTTCGCATCTTGGACAAAATTGAGTGTGAAGCAAGAGGTACGTGATGAGAATGTATTCGTTAAAGCCGAAGGAGCTTTAACAAAAGAGAATTCACAATCACCAAATCACAGTTGTCGATACTTTGACCTTTAATTTTAAAAGCTCTGTGCACAAATGTGGGGGAAATACAAAGACCGAGCGCGTAGCGCGAGGTAAATACATTGTCGACTGCGAAGCGCGAGAATCAACAGCATAGTTGGTATTGTTTATATAATCAATTTTTTATTGCAAAAACAGAAAGAGCACATACGTTTAACCCAGAAGGGGTACTTGCATTCATGAAAATGTGTTCTTATACTAAAGTTCTTCAGGCGAACGGTTTTTCTTGAACATTTCTGTTCAATTCATACATCAACTACATATCTTTTTAGATTGGACAGCAGCTTAGTTTAATCGATTCGTCTCGAATCAAAGAATCATTTATATTCTTGCATCCATTTTTAAATATGAGAATGAGAAATTTCTTACTATAAAAATCGATTCCTAAAATAATTCAAATGACCAAAGCTTCATTACTTTTTGATAAAATGTATTAAAATTATAGTTCAATCGATTCGCCTCGAATCAATGAATCTTTTAAATTGTTGCATCAACTTTGAATTATGTTAATGAAAAAAGTTTTACTACAAAAACCCCATTTTTAAAATATTATGAAATGCTAAGAAAAGGTAATGAATATTTTTAGAAATTCTTTGGTTAGTTTCGAGATATGTATTAATGGTGAAAATACTTAAGCCCTCCAAATTTCATAATTTATCTACAAGCTTCTTCAAGTTATCGTATTCACAAAAAAATTTTGACATCGACATACATTCACACATAAATACATACACACATACATCCGGACAATTGTGTACAATATTGTATTATGCAGTTTTGAATCGAGGAACGTTCAATTAAGCGAATAAAATCTTTTTCGAAAATCTTACCATTACAAAGCTTCCTCTGTGAGGAAGAAACAATTGAAGAAACTGGTTTCAATATTTGTTTATAATAATAATAATGATAATAATAATTTAAAATAAAAATACAAGATTCAAATGTATTAGATGAATACGTGAATACATAAATAAATACATGTTGAAAACATAAATAATATGATCTTTTAGCATGAACGACATTAAATACATATTTTCGTAATACTAATAGCAAAATAATAATTCTAAATCAACCAGAAAAATACTAGGACGTTCTGGATCCCAGACTACTATTAAATAGGTTTGCCATTTCTTTTGACAACAAAATTAATCTCAAAGAATTGCAAATTTTTTCAAGAACATTCAATTTATAATAATAAATTGAATATAAAATGCTAAAAAAAGGTAATGAATATTTTCAGAAATTCTTCAGTTAGTTTAGAGATTGTTCAAGTTATCGCATTCACAAAAAATGATTATTCCAATGATAAGTTAGATAGCCTTATCTTATTATAGACCTTATTATAATAGAAAGGCTTCATTTCCATTAGAGGCTCTTTCCAATAAGAGAGAGATCGACCATTATTGTACGAAGATTCTCCTTTTAGGGAATTATGTGGGGGTACTATGTGCATAAGTCGTCAATACATGAATTCATCGGAATTTCCTAACTAAAGAAGTTTCGCTTTCAATAAGTGTAACTGGTAAAACATATTAGTTGTATTTCTTAATTTTTATTACAGCAGAAGAGGATAATAATTACTATTTCAGATAAAGATTGTTAATTTACAGTGTTCTCAACTTAGATTAGTGAATGTACTTAACCGTACGCTTGGAAAAGGGGTAACAAGCTTAAATCGAAAAAATCGTAAAGTAAGTTAAGTCTCGAAAGACGCATGAAAGTAGGGCTGCCAATATTTCCGCAATTCGGAATCGTTGGTAAAGTTGTGTTGTCTCATGACACTTGATTGCGCTTTTTTTGTCAGGATTCACAGTGTTTATGATATTCAGTTTATAAAAACAATTATTCGTACCCTAATTGGAAGGATACTTGAATTAAAAATACATTTATGTGACAGGTAAGTACCAAGTAACCACAAATTTTGTGAATATCATTATTTTTCCCACCTTGAAAACATATTGAGGTTATGTTTATAGTTTTGTTTTGAGGGTTATTTTTTTATAGTTATAGTTTTGTTTAGGTTTATTTTTTATATGCTTTTAATTAAAAGTTGAAGGTTCACTTGTTAAGAGAATTTTTTTTCTATTTTAAACAATAGCAAATTCAGTTTTAATTTTTAACAGTATTAATTACTATTAATTACTTTCCTTTCTTTAAATACTTGTAATGAACAAGCATATTCTTCGGTTGATAAATGAGAACATCTTCCCCTATTGCAATTGCTTTGGCTACTCATTTCGGGCGATTTTTAAAGCTATTGCAGAAAAAAGTTACTTTTAATAAGAGAAGCTTCCAACTTTAATTGAAAATATATACCAAAATAAACTCATGAAACAAAACTATAAACATAACCTTAATATGTTTCCAAGGTGGGAATAATCATTATTATTATTATTATCATTATTATTATACCATTAAGCCATTTCCCTTTCGGGGTAGGCGTGACTTGTTCGGTTGGAAAAACTAGTGAATAGGAATATAGGTATAAAGTAAGTCAGTATATGGATATAAGTTATATAGGTATATAGGTGTTAAGTATAGATGTTTTAGATTGATCTGGAATTCTTGAGCATGATTTTCACAAAATGTGTTGTTACTGAGTACTTACCTCTCACTCAACTGAATTTTTTATTCACGAGTCCTTCCAGTTAGGATACGAATAATTGGCTTTTTAAAATAAATAGCATGAACACTGTGAATCCTGACAACAAAAGGCGCAATCACGCATCAATAGGGATCACAACTTTTCCGACGATTCCGAATTGCGGAAATATCGACATCGATCCCTGCTTTGGCGCGTCTTTCGATTTTTAAGATTTACGCTTGTTACGTCCTCTCTAAGCGCGGTGTAAGTACATAAAATGACATATTCGTTACGACCAATCACACATTAAAGCGATTTTGATAATTTAATGCTGATACTTTTTCCGGTTTTCTTGAGTGCTGCTCGCAAATTTTTAGCTTCACTCATAATTTATTACAGAAATGGCAGATCCTGAGATATTACGGTTACGGTCTTTCAAAGATGCAAGGAAAAGTTTATTTATATTATTAATAAACATTTCGCTGAGTTTTTTAATATTTTAAATTTGCTCGAAAAATAAAGTGGTTGTATCAGTTATTATTTTGTTCTACATCAGTAATATATGTGAGATCCATAATAAAAGACCAACGCAGAAAAAAGCTAGGCTTTTTTATGTGCACTTTGTCGATCGTAGTTTTGGAGATATTCGCCTTTTTTCAACAGGGGGCAAAAATATCGATTTTGGGTTTTCGATGGTAAATAATACTTCAATTTGAGGGGCTGATAGCAAAAGCGGGGTAGAAAAATCGTCGGAGCAAAAACGAGTTAACCCAGTAAGAACGCTTGAATTGAAAAGAATAGTGAAATTCCGATT
>CAKNXH010028421.1:0-10997 GCA_932178445.1 Andricus quercusramuli | reverse complement strand
AAAATATTTTGTGTAGGAAATATTCTGTTCAGAAAATATTTTGTGTAAGAAATATTTTCTATACAGAATTCAATATTGTTTCATGCTATTAAAAGTATTAAACAATATTAAATTCTATGTAGGAAATATTATGCGCAGAAAATATTTTGTGTAGGAAATATTTTTCACACAGAATATTTCCTATACAGAATTTAATATTGTTTAATACTGTTAACAGTATTAAATTCTATGTAGGAAATATAATGTGTAGACAAAATTTTGTTTAGGAACTATTCTGTGTAGCAAAAATATAACAGTATTAAATTCTGTGTAGGAAATATTTTGTGTAGAAAATATTTGTTGTAGGAAAAATATGATCAGTATACGTTTTTCACAATATATGTTGTGTAGAATAAATTTGTATAGGAACAGCGTTTTCCCAAAAAGATCAATTACTTACGAATGGTGCTAAAACGACTCTTTTTGTAGGATGAAATTCAAGATGTGGGAATGCCATGGACCATCCTGTTAGAGATTCTTCCACAGCCGTCAAAACTGAATTAATTAAATTTTTTCTTGCCATTTCCTGTTTAGACATTATAATTGATCCCTTTAATTCTTTCCTTTATAATGGCTAATGTAAACTAATGTTATTCGATAAAATATCATTCCACTCGAATAGAGACTGCTAGGCACTGAGTCAGAAACTGACCTCAAAAACTGATTGTGAGACCCATTATGCCGGACTAAACTGACTAAAGGAAAACCTTACATAAGTGCGACTTTGTGAATGATAAATTATAAATATTTTTCAACTTGACCTGACTTCCGTCTTATCTTGAAAAAGTATTCTCTAATCTTAAAGTTGTAGTTTTGATAATTTAATGCTTATAATTTATAATTTATATTACTCTCTCTTATCTCCTTCGCGAATTTTCTACAAAGCAGTTAAATTTTCTATCAACAACAACTTTTTTAGTCGAGAAAGAAAAATTTTCAACTACATTGTTAAATTTTCAAACAAAAGACCAATTTTCTGCAAAACAGTTGAATTTTCAACCCGAAAATATAATCTCTAAATTATTCATTGAAAGGCTGGTATCTATTTTGAAAAACTTAAGAATGTAAATAAATAATATTTATACGGCGAAAATATTTAAGGTACATTTCACAAGTTTATTACGAAATCGATCAAAAATCTTGTGAAGGATATAAGGTTGAGTGAGTCATTTGAATTATAAGCATTTAATTATAAAAATTACTACAAAAAAATTAGAAAAGACTTTTTCAAAAAAAAGAGATAATAGAAAATTAATATTTTTGGTTGAAAAGGAACTTTTTTTGTTGAAAATAAATATTTTTGGGTAGAAAATTTAACTTTTTTGTAGAAAATTCGTCTTCCAGGCTTGACAATTCAACAATTTGCTCTGTTTTTTATCTTTCTTGTCGAAAATTAAATTTTTTGGTTGACAATAAACTTTTTTGTTGAAAATTAATATTTTCGAGTTCTTTTTCAACTTTTTGTGGAAAATGCGTGTATTTTGTTGAGAATTTGTCCTTTTTTCGTAGAAAATAATAGTTTGCCGATCGAGTGCTTTTCCATTAAGCTACTAGAGAGATCAGGAGAATACAATTTTTTCAGAAAATTCACGCATTATTTTGCGAGGTAGTACATATAAAATTTTTCAAGCAATCTGTATTATCATGTGAGAAAAACAGAAAATTTTAACGTCTTTTCAGACTAGATGGAAATATGAATAAAAAATTATTTTAATTGACTTCATTGTTTAAAAAGATCTTCTCTTTCGGCTCCGCTGGGAATCGAACCACAGAATTTCCGACTGCTGGTCGGGTGCTTCCCCATTAAGCTACTAGAGAGATCAAGAGAATAAACTTTTTTCACACAATACACGCATTAGTTTGCAAGGTGGTACATATCAAATTTTTCAAGGAATTTGTATTATCATCAGAGAATAAAAATGTAGGATAAGGATAAGGATAAGGATAAGGATAAGGATAAGGATAAGGATGAGGATGAGGATAAGGATAAGGATAAGGATAAGTATAAGGAAGAGGATGAGGATGGGGATGAGGATGAGGATGAGGATGAGGATGAGGGTAATGATAAGGTTAAGGATGAGGATGAGGGTAAGGATAAGGACAAGGACAAGTACAATGACAAGGACAAGAAGAGGACAAGGACAAGGACAAGGACAAGGACAAGGACAAGGACAAGGACAAGGACGAGGATGAGGATGAGGATGAGGATGAGGATGAGGATGAGGATGAGGATGAGGACGAGGACGAGGACGAGGACAAGGATAAGGATAAGGATAAGGATAAGGATAAGGATTGGGATAAGGATAACAAAGAAAAAAAGATAATAAACATCTTTTTTCAGAAAAATATTAATTAAAATAATTTTTAATTCATATTTCCATCTAGTCTGAAAAGACGTTAAAATTATCTGTTATTATCTGATGATAATACAGATTCCTTGGAAAATTAATATTTTCGAGTTTTTTTTCAACTGTTTTGTAGAAAATTCGTCTTTTTCTTCTCCGTTAAAAAATTTAACTTTTTGATTAAAAATGTGAATGTTTTTGGAAAATTTTTCTTTTTGGCAAAAAAATTCATCAATTAGGTTGAAAATTAATATTTTTCATAAAAATTCATATTTTTGGCTTGACAATTCAACAATATTTTTTGTCTTTCTTGACTGAAAAGTCTTTCTTGTCGAATATTAATCTTTTTGGTTGAAAATGAACTTTTTTGTTGAAAATTAAAATTTTCGAGTTCTTTTTCAACTGTTTTGCAGAAAATTCATATTTTTCTTCTTCGTTAAAAAATTGAAATTTTTGATTAAACATTCAATTGTTGTTGGAAATTTTTTTTGTTACTGAAAAATTCATCAATTAAGTTGAAAATTAATATTTTTCATAAAAATTCATATTTTCCGCTTGACAATTCAACAATTTGGTTTATTTTCTGTCTTTTTTGACTGAAGAGTCTTTATTGTCGAATATTAATCTTTTTGGTTGAAAATGAAATTTGTTGTTGAAAATTAAAATTTTCGAGTTCTTTTTCAACTATTTTGTGGAAAATTTATTCATTTTGTTGAAAATTCGTCTTTTGTGACAAAATATCTATCTTTTTGGTTGAAAATGAACTTTTTTGTTGAAAATTAAAATTTTCGAGTTTTTTTTCAACTGTTTTGCAGAAAATTCATCTTTTTCTTCTTCGTTAAAAAATTTAACTTTTTGATTAAACATTCAATTGTTGTTGGAAAATTTTTCTTTTTGGCTAAAAAAATTAATAAATTAGATTAAATATTAATATTTTTATAAAAATTCATATTTTCGGGTTGAAAATTCAGCTATTTTATAGACAATTCGTCTTGTTGTCTAAATTATAAAAACTACTACTTTAAAATTAGAGAAGACTTTTTCAGGATAATAAATTTTTAAATCAAATAATATGATTTGAAACCGAAGATATAAAATTTCAAGGAAAAATCTAATAATTGATATTTCAACCAAAAAAGATTTTAATTTAAAATCAAACACAGTTGAATTCAACAAAAAAAAACTAATTTTCAACTGAATAGTTGAATTTTTAACTAAAAAAGATAAATTTTCAACTAAAGTTTAATTTTTAGCAAAAAAAATTTTTTCAATCAGAAAAACCATTCTTCAACAAAATAGTTAAATTTTCATTAGAAAAATAAGAATTTTAGTGAAGAAGAAGAATTTTTCACGAAACAGTTGAAATTTCAAAACGAAACTATTAATTTTTGAAAAAAAATCATTTTCAACCAAGAAAATTAATTTTCTACAAAGAAAGACGAATTTGCAATAAGTTTTCAACGAAAAATGGTTAGATTTTCAGTTAAAAAGATTAACTTTTAACCAAAAAAAACAACTAATTTTCAACAAAATAGTTCTATTTAAAACCAAGGAGTTAAATTTTGAATCCAAAAAGATGAATTTTCTACAAAACAGTTACAAAATAATTTTCAACCAAATAGTTAAATTTTTTCGGCCAAAAAGATTCATTTTCTACCAAAAGAGACGGATTATCAATAGGATACATAGATTTTCAATCAAATGGAGAAACAAGAGCTTAATTTTCCATCGAGAAAGGCTTTTCAATCAAGAGAAAAAAAATAAAATCAAGTAAATTCTTGTATTTTTAAGCCGAAAAGTCGAATCAGATACTAAAATATTTAACGAAAAATAATATAAGGATTTAAAAATAATATGTAATACTTATTTAAAGTAACCTTTCAACAAAACGAAAATGTTGAATTTTTAACCAAAAATTATGACATTTCAAGAAAATAATTAAATTTTCAGTCACATGAGATAATACATGAGATAGTTTAAATAAACTAATAGTCAAGAAAACTGGAAATTTTGCTCAGAAAATGAATTTTTTATTCCACTGTACACTTTTTGATTTCAAACTACAAATTTTAAAATCCCGACTAAAAATAGTGTCCCTCTCATATTTTTCCATGACACTTCTAAAAAAGAAAATTGATTTTTATTAAAGAAATACTCACGGTTTTGATTACACTTCCGAATAAAGATTTAAAAAATGTCAAAACTATTCCTGTCAAAATGTCCTATTTTACACTAGTCTTTCTCTAGAAAAGTTGTTGTCACTTTTCATTGGGTAATTTAAAAAACTCGAAGAAAGAAATGTTGCAAAATTCACACACATAATTAAGAATTTAGTTTAGTTGATTTGGATTTATTATTGTGAATTCTTATAATTACATTTTTAGTTAAAATAATTAATTTTCAAGCTAGAAAAAGTTTCTTATATTTTTCGCATATGAGAAGTTAAACTTAACCTATTAACTTTAGATTAGTCACTGAACTGAAAATTAGTTGAATATTCACTAATTAAGACAGGGAGTAATTTTAAATTTAATTAATTCTAGTTTTAAAACTGACTCTGATCAACAGAGGGTTGCCCGATGTGGCCCCGACCAGGACCACAACAGTTTGGGGGATTTTCCCAAACATTTTTTAGGGAAAATTCCTGTAACGCATTTGAGAATAATACTCTAAATTAAACTTATTTACTTATCTATTTAAATATTAATTAATTACGTATTATTTTTTAATACTAATATATTTTTGAATCACTTATTATTAATTTTTTTATTATTTATATAAGAGTAATTGAATATTATCTACATTACTTATATAACAGCAATTAAAAATCAATAATTTTTTTACTCATTATCTAAAAAATAATGGATTATACACCATCATTATCGTCATCTAACATCATCTGTTATCATCATCTAATCTAACAATGAGAAAGGAATTCTACAAAATTATCTATTAGTGATCCTGCTTTTGGATTCCGGTCGTTATATAAATAATATGTTAATTCATAAAGGGTTATACATGTGCCACAAGTTTTGAATATTCAAATGAACGAAATACTTTTTCCCAATTCTATTTTATCCAAAAATACTGTTCAAAATAAAAATAGGATTACAAGCTTTTGTAATGCAAAATTAATTTCAATGTGAATGAATCATTATTTAACACTATTTCTAGCTTAAAATGCAATTTAAAAAAAATTCATACAAAAATTTATACATTTGAACTTTCAGAACTTTATCTACATAATTTCTAACTTACGGTTGTATAAATTCCAACGAAGAAGAGTTGGTTGCTGGGTAGTTGTAGCCATATACGTAAAAAGTTAAAAGTAATAAAAGAGTCCCCTGAATGACGAAGTTGATTCGCAAGACTATTTCCTGCTCAATAACGAATATGCATGAAATGGCTTCATCATATAAGGAATGACATCGAACATAACGTAAAAAATTATTTTCTTACCATAAAAAAATGTACAGTATTGTTTGTTATAAAAACATATTTTCATTTAGAGGAATTTTAAAATTGTGAATTAAATTACACTTAATAATTAATATGGGCCGAAACGAGTCACCTATTTTTCTTACTTCCTCGTCACTGGTGACAGGGTCCTAAAAATTTGGATTAATTTAGTTAGTAATCATAAGAAAGTCGAACTTGCTCGAATTCAGTGGTAAAAATGAAATAATTGATGGCCAACTACTCTTCAATTCTTTGCTGGCTTTATCAGCAGCATCAAAACGATTTTTCATTTTTGAAACCACTGTCGGAATATATATATATTTTTCGATATTGCATGCAGTAGCTCTTGAAATAAGAAATCAATTTTGGAATCTTCAATTCCAAATTCGTATTCCATACTTCTTGAGTTATGCTAATTCTTTGGGAAGCATAAGTATCGTTCAAAATCTGCTCGATACTTGTATCAGTGATTTCGTTCTCCTTAAATCAATTGAGTAATAAATTTTTTTTGCTTTCCTGACTCTCGATGGTTTCACTGTCATGTATTGCAGGCTTGTAGGCTATACGCATCCATAAGTCCTTATCCTTTGAGTATCTTTTCAGAATCGTTTTTCTACTCTATTTCAGATCTTCTGAACTAGCATCATTATTTCTTTTCCTTTTTTGACCTTGCTTCAAATACCTAAAAATTAATAAAAATTAAATTTATCATAATTTTTATTATATCAAGTGAAAAATGATAAATTATAAAGTATATACATTCATCAGTCGTTCATAAATACGAGCTCTTAATGCGCTCACTCCATTAGAGCAAACATGAACTTCTCCATTCCACGTTTTATGTTCGAAAGCCTTCGGAAATTTTGCAACGACTTCCTCGTCCAGCTTTAATGCATCCGACTGATTCGTTCAATTTGTGGAATATAAATGGTCTGCTAAACTTTTTATAAGCTGAAGGGTTTTTATGCTCGAATTAGTAGCGACATTTTGGATTCTGGAAGGAATGATTTTTTCCCACATCAAGGGAGCTACAAAAGGTTTACTACTAGAATTTGCGGTCATTTTTGATGCACACTTATTGCTTGAAGTAGGAGTAGAAAGTAGACTCTCACAGGCTGGATTTTCTGTAATAAATAGTTCCATATATTAGCATATCATAACATATTTTGATTATATTCATGTGACACAATAATAATAAATATACAAATTTATATTCATTTTACCTTCTCCAGTAAGAATTCGAGGTGATATGTCATAGCAAAATGACGTTGGTTGTTGTTTTTCCCATTCATCATTTTGGGGAAGTATCATAAATTTTACTGGGTACTTTTTTGCCATGAGAACCATATAGCTTCAAATTCTTCAACGTCTGCTCCATCTTCTTCAAGAACAATCTGTGGATAAAATATTTTAATAATACTATCTTTTAATTTAATAAGAATATAACATACGTAATAATTTTGGGTGGCACATTTTATAGTAACGAGACAAACTTTTTTCTTTACCAAAGAATAAAAAAAACTTTAATTTAAGCATGTGTTTCATTATATTTTTAATATAATAATTGGAAAATATTTTCACCTTATATATAGGCACAATCCAAAGGAAGTTTGAGACATGTACAAGCATTAGAGATCAGTTTATCCATGCTGGTACAAGAAACCACCATTATTTTTTCTCTACTGGGTCCAGTAACTTTGAAGATCTCCATATTTTATCTGCATACAAAATGGGTGAAGATCAATAAATTATAATTATTTAAAAAATGAATGTCAAGTATTCATAGACTCACAATATATAAGTATTTGTCTTCATTTAGGTTTTCAAATACAGTCATAAGCATACATTTTCAAAAATAATGTTCTTTTTTTAAATCAATTTAATTTAAATATAAAATTATGATCTAAATACTTTAAAAAATTCTCTTCATTTTTAAAAATTCTTATCGATGTAAAAGGCAAATATATAATTTTAGCACAATGAACTAGCTACGAATCCATGTTTAATTTTAACATAGAATACGGTATTCTGTACATAAATATGAAGTGGTTCATATTAGAGTAATAAAATTCCCAAGTTCATGAAGTCGAAGATGCACTTGAAAAGTAGTCTCTAGAACTTCCAAAATGAGGTGCAAACATTGCTTATCATCACATAATATAAGTGCAATTCTACCCATTGCAACATTATATTGATCAGCTTCTTGTCGTAAAGCAATGACATCTCCTTTCTTATAATTTTTTTCCTTTATTCATGACACTTGAACATTCCGTGAGTTTTGCACCTAAATTATTATCACTAATGACTCTTTGTTCCGGTACAGGAATTTGGCGAAGGAAACTGTGCATGATCCTGAAAAAGAACTTGTATATAAGCTAACCTTTGAATGATCCTGTGCAGGTTCCTTCACATAATAAATTAAGATGTGGGTTCATGTACAAATGTGCTGTTCGAAACGTCCTGACGCGTGAGACCTGGTTCTTGACTCTTCAAGATCACTCAACCATCAGGATTTATGATGGAAGCAGTGCTGACAACGATGACGCTGATGATGTGACTAAAAGTGACTACAGATTGTCGTTTGAAAAATACGAAGCTCAAAGACTTTTATAATAAGTGCGAATTCATGTTTTAAGAATGTTTCTTTTACCGAATTGGGCTAAGATTTTACCTTGTTAAATTGGTTTGAGATTTAACTGCATAAAAGTAGGTTCAGAATTTTTCTCGAATAAAAAAAATTAAAGGTGTTCAAAGTGCTCATTACTTTTAAACCTATCCACACGTTAAGTATTAGTCAAGCTAAATCAAGATCTTTCAAATTTCTAGCTATAACATTTAATATCATTGATAAATGGTAGGTACTTCTAAGATTGCAGTGGTTCCATTCAACAAAGTGCAGTGAAGTGAATGTTTGAGATCTGGCGAATAGAGAAATCGAGATGCCGTTGGGGAAGGTGGATCTCAAAGCTCTGAATTCAGTTGGTCGGCTGGTTGAGCTTACGCCTACCAAACCATTGTATGACCTTACCCTAAATAAGAAGCATGTTGTGACTAGAGTTCAAACTAAATATGGCACCAGGATTGTCGCTGAATTAGAAGAACAGTTTTCCGTTTTCTTACCTGCCAAAATTATGAAAGTATTTAAAGATGCATAATGTGAGAAGATGTTTGAAAACCTGGAAGAAGCAGTCGAAACAAATAAACTCTTCTTTATCTGCCTTGGCGGACGATGTAATAATTTTGAATTTGAATATGTGCCGTAGACACAATTTTTAATATCAATGATACATTGTAAAAAAAGTTGTGAGTAAATATTCTCATTTATCAAGAAAGAAAATTGATAAATATACGGTGATGCTGATGAAGATGGTAATTGTGATTGCAATGATGGTGACTATTGAGTTTCGGACGATGGAGGTGAAGGTGGTGGCAAGAGTAATTGTAACAGGGTTGGATCTATTGAATGTAACAGGAAAAATTGGGATTTTGTCGTAACTGGATGTACATGTACTCTTTCCAGATAAACTGGTTGTAGTGGATCTTATGCTGTGTCTGCTGGAATCCATATAAGAATGACAGAGTTAGAAAAAGTAGGCAATCAATTATGTTTTAACAGAAAAAAAAAGAAATTGTAATATAGCAAACTTTCACAGTAAAAACTAGGCATTTATTTTTATTTGGGATCCTTTTTTGGGCGTTCTAATATGATCTCATAAATAGTCTTATTTTAGTACCAGTTTCTGTCTTGTTCAGTTTGCTAACTTCAAATTGATAAATGATCCGGGATAGCGAACTAAATTGATACATAGGGTGCATTGTTTCAATTGTTCCAAACTTCACTCTTACAAAAAACAAAAAATAGATGAAATTAAAAATTCGTAAAAATTAGTGTTGAACCGTCATACTCAGACGTCGCGAACTTCAGCCCTATGGGTTACGTTAATTTCTAAACTTGACAGATTAGAATTTGTTTTATCAGATTTATTTATTGACAGATGATCCTCATTCCGAGCCTATTTCGATCCACAAATCGACCTTATTTTATTAGATTGGCGGATCAAACTGAACTGGGATTATTTTGTTGCGTGAACTGTTTTAATACCGAATTAAGTTCTAAATCGAATCCTAGTTTTTACAGTGTTCATCTGTAAAAGCCGTTTTATTGTTCGCCTCTTCATCTCAAATTGAGGTAGAGGAAGATCAGTTTCTTTTAGTTCAAAACGAGAACCATTATGATACTCTGATTTGCAGCAGCGCCCATGTGTAGTATTTTATTCTTCCTTTAAAAACAGTCTATCAGATGATGATGATACAGTTACACTACATTTCAGTCCTAGAACTAAAGAGAGTGGGAGAAAGAAAGTTATATAAAATGAATATTATTAGGTGATTGTCACTGATGGAATTGTGACTGAATAGATAACGATCATATAAGCTTTTTAAAAATTTAAATTCTCTTTTTTAGACATTTTTTTCTGTGTTTCATTAGTAAATGATCTAAATATATGGAATTTAGCATGCAAACTGTCAAGACACGCATTTGTATGTCTTGACTGTTTCTAATGAGAAACGACGTCGTTTCCCATTAGAAACGGTTAAATGCCACTTTATCGACATACAAATGCTTTACAGTATATCTGTCTATTTAAATTTTAAATGAAATCATAATGCTGCTTTTTCTAAATTCAAATTATAGTATTTTTTCATCTTTTGAATTTAAACTCTGTTTCATGAACATATTTTAAATTGACTCATCATTAAATCACCTGAAAGTATGCAACCCAACATGATTGTGTGCGCATTCATGGAATAAAAAGTTGTATCCTTCTTCTGTTGACATGCTTCGTCCGCATGTGTGACTATTGTTGCCGTCTTGATCTACTAGACTTGCCTATAATTGCCTAAGAGAAACATACTCCCTGTCGGACCGAACGAACGGAACGGATACGATACAGCGTATCCTTATAGTATCCACATCGTATATCCTCTCCGTATCATGCAAGAAAAACTCATTAAAAAAGAATGATGAACATTTCACTTTTTGAAATTCGGATTCTACGTGAAATTTTGCGTTAAAATGTCACGGAGTAATCGCAATAGTTTTTCTTGCAACATTAAAAACTTTTTAAAAAATATAATACTTATCGATAACGT
>CAKNXH010028416.1:0-10064 GCA_932178445.1 Andricus quercusramuli | reverse complement strand
TAAGTTGTGAAAAAAATCTCTTTAGCTCCGCTGGGATTCCAACACCAGGTCTTTCAGATTTCGGGTCTGATATTTCAACCAAGTAAGCTACGGAGAGACGAGAAGATTTTTCATTAATTGATGTCTGAAAGACCTGGTGTTCAAATACCAGCGGAGCTAGAGAGATTTTTTTTTACAGCTTATACAATGAATGATCAATATTAAAAAAATATTGATTTTGGACCAAGTAGACAAAAACATTAACATCATATTAATTACTATTTTTATGGTCAAAAACTATAACATCAATCAATAAAAAATCATTCTCACGTTGGAATGGTTAAAAATTAATCTTGCAAGTGCATCGTATGACGTTGGCATTTAACTTGTATAAGTTGTGAAAAAAATCTTCTCGCCCCCCCGTAGCTTAGTTGGTTAGAACATCAGACCGGAAATCTGAAAGACCTGGTGTTCGAATCCGGGCGGAGCTAGAGAGATTTTTCCCACAACTTATAAAATTAATAATCAATATTCAAATCATATTGATTCTATACAAAGTAGACAAAAAACATTAACATCATATTAATAACTATTTCGCTGGTCAAAAACCATGAAATCAATGAATAAAAAATCACCCTCACGATGGAATGATTAAAAATTAATCTTGCAAGTGCATCGAATGACGTCGGCATTTAACTTGTAGAAGTTGTGAAGAAAATCTTCTGGTCCCTCCGTAGCTTAGTTGGTTAGAGCATCAGACCGGAAATATCAAAGACCTGGTGTTCGAATCCGGGCGGAGCTAGAGAGATTTTTCTCACAAGTTATAAAATTAATAATCAATATTCAAAGAATATTGCTTCTATACAAAGTAAACAAAAAACATTATTATCATATTAATTACTATTTCGCTGGTTGAAAAACATAACATCAATTAATAGAAAATCACTCACGTAGAAATGATTAAAAATTAATCTCGCAAGTGCATCGTATGACGTCGGCATTTAACTTGTAAAAGTTGTGAAGAAAATCTTCTCGTCCCTCCGTAGCTTACTTCGTTAGAGAATCAGACCGGAAATCTCAAAGAACTGGTGTTCGAATCCGAGCGGAGCTAGAGAGATTTTTTTCACAACTTATAAAATTAATAATCAATATTCAAAAAATATTGATTCTATACAAAGAAGACAAAAAACATTAACATCATATTAATTACTATTTCGCTCGTAAAAAAACATAACATCAATTTATAAGTAATTACTATTATATCCTGTTGTATTTTTTTAAATAGAATTTTTCACATTTCAGGTCACCGAGTCATGTAGCGAATCTCGCATGGCAACCAGTTGTTCTATCTTGTGTAACCTGGGAACTTTAATTATAGCACCTGAGTTCAAATGCATAAAATCACTAATTGGACACCTGTGTCGAAGATCAATTAATTTTGAATCTTCCATAAGAGGGATTATCAAGGTTGGTGTGTCAAATCACGTGAATGTGAAATATCGAATTTAGTGCACCGAGCGATTATTCCACGTACCTTTGAGGCCACATGAGAACTCGAATAATGCAACGTATTTGCGTCCTGTGAGCAGTAATTGCGTTAGGACACACTCGACTGATGTACTAGTCCCATGTACTCGTATGTACAGACAGTGATGCATTCAGCTAGTTCATCTTCGTTTCCTTTGTTACAAGTAGGAACATCTCGAATTTAATTTAAGCCTTTTTTTTCTTTTTAGGGTTTCGTAGCAAAGGCAGAAACCCTTATAGTTTTTGTCGAGTGTGTGTCCCTCCGTGAGGGTTAGGGTGGCCCTCATTTTTTACTTTTCGAATTTCTCTGCTCTCAGCCCCCAGTTTTGTTTGAATGCCAAAAAAAAATCGCCTCCAAATTTGAGCAAAATCGGTTAATATTTAGGGGTCGCGCAAAGACCATTAAGTTTCCCGTTGATTTAACATGGGAAAAAGTCAGCTTTTTGTAAATCTAATATTTAAACGCGATAATATGTTACAAATAATTTTTTGTTTCAGTATATTGTTCAGAATTTGTCAACAAATGAGAATCAATCAGAAATTTTGAGGTTGAGTAATTCTAAGCCACTCTTATGGGTCCCCAAAGAAAACCCCATAAGTGACAAGTGTGAATTTTACGTAATATTGCGGTTTATTGACGCTTTTTAAAAGTTTTTTTTTACATAAACAATAATTCATCAGTGATTTAAGAATACCCAGTGATTTGTATCAAATATTCAATTGTTTAAACAATTTCAATTTGTTTAAACATTCAAGAGTATTCTTAAAAAACGAAGTAAAACATAAAAATATATCAATCTTTCGAAAAATAGCAAAAAAAAAATGTGAACAAAAAAATTGTTCAAGAAATTTTAATTTGTTCAAACATCTACGAGTATTCATAATAAATGAATTAGTACTTGAAATATTAAAATTTGTCGAAAATTTAGTGAGAAAATGTTTCTCCTGCTTTTTTTAGGTAAAAAAGTTTTTTAAAACCAAAAAGACGAATTCTCAACAAATAAAGATTTTTCGCTGAGGAAAGAAAATTTTACTTAAATTGTTGAACCTTCAAGCCAAAAGACGAATTTTCTCTGCAAAAATTGAATTCACAAGCAAAAAATATTATATTTTCTTAACAAAAAAGGAGAATTTTCAACTAAAAAAGGTCAATCTCAAAAAATGGAAAATTGACATGTTCAGTTAAAAAATTAATTTTAAATGAAGAAAAAAGACTTTGCCACTAGAAAGTTAAGTTTTTAACAAAAGACATAACCCTTCAATTGAAAAAGAAATTTAATGTAGTTTAACTTTTACCTAAGTAGTTGAATTTTCTATTTGAAAAGATTAATTAAAATAAAATAGTTAAACCTTCAACCAAAGAGAAGAATTTTCAACTAAAAGTATAAACCTTAAAAAAAAAATGATTCCTCAAAAAAGTGATTCGACCAAATCTTGTAAATAAAATAGTTGAATACTCAAACAAAGAAGAAGAATTTTTAACCAAAAACTTGCATTTTCATAAAAAAAGGAATTTCTACCAAAGCGGATGAATTTATAAATCAAAAAGATGAATTAAAAAAAAATAGTTGAATTTTGACCCAGAAAAGATTCCAGTTGACTTTTCAAAATAAAAATATTAATTTTTTAACAAAAAATAAGTCTCTACGAACAAAATTGAATTTTTCATCCAAAAAGACAAATTTTTTCAACCAAGAGGGATGATTTTTTAACAAAATAATAGAATTCTCTACCAAATGGTTAAATTTTTTCCCAAGAAAGATGAAATTTGTACTAAAAAAAATGAATTTATAATAAAAAAAGGATAATTTTTTTTTCAAAGTTGAACTTTCATTCAGAAAAGCTTTCAGTTCATTGTTCAACATCGAAATATGGATTCTAAATAAAATGTACATTTTCTACAAAATAGTTAAATTTTTAAGAAAATGGCAGAATTTTCAACCAAAAAGTATGACTTTTCAACAAATTTGTTGAATTTTAAACCAAAAAGTTGCAGTTTTATCCAAGAAAGATGAAATTTTTTTTAAAACAGATAAATAAAAAAAAATTTTAATTAGCTGAATTTTCATCCAAAAAAGATTTCAGTTTTCTTTTAAACACCAAAATATTATATTTAACCTGGAAGTACATTTTCTACAATATAGTTAAATTTTTAACAAAATAGTTAAATTTTCAACAAAACTGCAAAATTTTCAATCAAAAAGTATGAATTTCCAAAAAAAATTGTTGAATTTTAAACCAAACGGCTGCTTTTTTATTCAAGAAAGATGAAATATATTTTTCAAAACAAATGAAATAAAAAAAACGCAAAGAAAATAGTTAAATTTTCATCCAAAGAAGATTCCAGTTCACTTTCCAACACCAAAATAAGAATTTTAAACTATATGTCAATTTTCTGCCAAATAGTCGAATTTTTAACCAAATAGTATAACTTTTCAACAAGATTGTTGAATTTTCAAATCAAATAGACAACATTTCAAAAAAAGAGTTGAATTTTCAGCCAAAAGGATTTCAATAGACTTTTCTGCAAAAATTTTCAGAAAAAATATTTGTCATCCAAAAAATATTTCAGTGCACTTATCAGCAACAAAATATGAATTTTTAACAGAAGGTCAATATTATACGAAAAGAGTTGAATTTTTAACCCAAAAAGACAAACTTTTAACAAAACAGTTGGATTTGTAAGAAATGATGTCTTTTTTAAGAAAATTGTTAAATTCTCAACCAACTAATAGAATTCATAACTAAAAAGATAATCTTCAGGAGAAAGTTTTTGCAAATTTGCAAAAATTACGTTCATGAGTGAAGACCCCCCCCCTTCCCTGACGGATCGTAACAAAATGCCGCGACCCCCCCCCCCCCCCCTGAGATGTTCGTAAATTGATGTATGTTCCTGAACGGCAGGGGGCGTAAGGGGCGCGAGGGAAAGTAGGAGGACAAAAAGTATGAGAAGAGAGGAGAATTGAGGGAAGTGGAAGTGATCGGATTTGAGTGAAGTAGGTCAAGTAAGGCGGAGTAAGGCGAGAAGAAGTATGAGAAGTGTGGGGAGGGGAACTAGGGCAAGTAGGATAAGAAGAAGTATAAGTATGGGGAATTGAGGGAAAGAGAAGTATGGGATGTGATGTGAAGTGTTAAGAGACGTACAAATAGTAGGGGAATTAAGGATGTGAGGTGGGGAAAAGTAGGAGAAGAGACGTGAAGTAAGGAGATAAGAAGTAGAAGAAGTAGGGGAAGTAAGGGAGTGAGGTTAGGAAAAGTAGAAGAAGAGACGTGAAGTAAGGAGATAAGAAGTAGAAGAAGTAGGCGAAGTCAGGGGAATTGAGGGAAGGGGGAGTGAAAGAAGTAGGGGAAGTAATCGAAAGAAAGCAAAAGTGAGTAGAGGAGATGTAAGATAAGTGAGGAGAAAGTATGAAAAGTAGCGGTCGATGAGAAGAAAAATAGTGAAAGTAAGGAGAGGAAATGTTGGGAAATATGAGGAGTGGAAGTATGGGAAATGAGGGAAAGGATAAAGAGAGAAGTAGAGGGGGAAGTGAGGGGAGGGGTAGTAGGAGAAATTAGGAGAAGAGAAGTATAGGATGGAGCAGTAGGGGGATGGAGGAGAGATTACAAGAATTTGAAAAGATAATCATACAGCTTATGAATGTCAAGAGTAATATTTCTTGTCTAACATATTTAAAAACTATTTGAACAGTTTTTGTTTATTTAAAAAAATTTTCCCCTGTGATTTTGTTATTTCTTATTATTTTTATTATTAATTTCCTATAAAATCTTCTTCTTGTGTAAAAATGGAAAAATATCACACAATTTTTTCTCTCCTTCATAAATGAAAGTCTAAATTTATTTTAATTTACATCTTCGAATGAAGTCACAGCTTTCAAAGTCTGAAAAACTCAAAATTAATTTCGAACTCCGTATTCTTGAAATTGTTTTCTCTAAAGTGCAATTCCGCAAAGAAAAATGAATATAGCAGATTTCCATGGCATTATACTTTACGATGAGTATAAGGACGACAATATTTTATAGTGAATTTATAACTCTATGCTAATATTATGTCACTAAAAATGGAGAATCCTCTGGCTTTCTAATTTATATGGTTTCCACTTGCAGATAATAGCAACAATTTCACATAGAAAATTTCAGTTCCTTTCATTAGGTTAAAAAATAACTAATATTTATCTTTCGAACAACTTTTGTTAGGTCTCATAGTATCAATCATTTTTTGAAATTTATATGAGGATGACTATTTGATAAAAAAGCAAGAAAATAAAATCTAAAATTTTTCGTTTTAAATGAAAAATTTCGAAACGAAGAGAAAAATGGATTTTCATAACTCTAAGATGAATTTTTACACAAATTGTAAAATGCCTAAAAATGGGTCGTCTTTGTTTGACTTTAATCTGTAACTTATATTCAAAAAACTATTATCTACAATAAAAAATAAAAAATCGGATTTTATAAATGATTTTTGATAAGAAACTAAGTTCCAAATCCTTTTGAAAAAACATTTTGAAAAATTGGCTGCAAGAATTTTGTGGCATCTCGAAATTAAAATCGTTAGATGCTAATTGAAAAAAAATCTTTCTTGCAAATAAACGAGCGACTCTTTTTTCTTTTTATAAAAGGATGAAAAGCTAACAGATTATTAGAGGAATAATTGAATAAAAAGAAAATTCGATAGACTGCCAATTTAAACTTCCTTTAAGTTTTTCGCTTTAACTGATTGATCTATATGACATCCTATTTATTGTTATCTATTTTTATTAATTTTTATTATTTTAATGAGCTTTGCTATATGAAAAAAAATAATAAGAAAATAATAATGCTATTTTATTATGCATAGTTGTAAATGCTCACGCGTGTTTTATCTCTGCATTTTTATTTCCTAACATTAAATATATGAATAATTGAAAAAACAGTAATTAAATTATTTTTCAAATATTTTAATGAAATTTTTTTGAAGCAATAATTAGTGAACAATCATTTCGAATTGAAAGCGTTTGAAATTAAAAAAAAAATACTGAAAGATTTTGGATTAAAAACGTTCAAAATTTTAAAAAAATTTGATTAGGTAACATTCTGAAAAAGGAGAAAATTAAGAATGGAATTAGAGAAGAATTGAACTTGTATCACTTCTGAATAGAAACGTTCAAAATTGAATAATTTCAAATTGCAAGATTCTTAATCAAAAGCTTTCAAAATTGACAAATTGCAGATACAAATTTTGAAGATTGAAATTTTATGAGAAAGAAGTAAAAATTAAAAAAATTTATTTATTTAAAATTCAATTTAACTAATTTCATTTAATTCGAATAATTCGACAAATTCATTTTTAATTGAAGAATCTAGAAATAGAATGTTTTAGGATTAAAATTTCGGAAATAGTTCAATTTCATAATGTTACAAATTAAATAATTCCAGATTTGAATTTTTAAAACTGGATCATTAAAAATTTGAATGAACTGCAATTGTGTTAGTTCTAATTAAAAGCGTTTAGAATTGAATAATTGAATATCAAATACTTTCATTTAATTAATTTATTTTATCCTATTTCAAACAATTTTTAATTCCGAACAATCAAAATTTGACAATTTGAAATTAAAGCCAAATTAAATGTTTTAAAATCAAAGATTCTGAAGTTCTAGAATTTAAAATTGTTCAAAAAATGTTTATCTACTATGAGAATTGATCAGACAAATGTGTCTAAGATAAAAAAAAAAATTTCTCACGAAATAATTATATTTTTGACAGAACAGTTGAATTTTTAACGAAATATTGGAATTTATAACAAAAAAAGATTACTTAAATAGAACAATTAAACCTAAAAACAATAGTTGCACTTTTAACCAAATAGCTAAATTTTCAACGTGCAAATATGAATTATTTAACTGAAGATAAATTTTAAAACAAAAATGGAATCATTACATCTTTTATTTTTAAATATTATTTCAACAAAAAATTTTTCGCCTTTAAAATTAAATTATTTTTCAGAAAAGTTGAGAATAAAAAGTAATTTGAAATGATAAACATTAAAAATAAAAAAATGTCTACTGCGAACGATTGCGAATAAAACGAATCCAAACTTCATACAAAACTGAAAAAAAATTCAGTCATCGATAATTATGCTATTAAAACCTTTTTATGCCTGAAACTTTCAAAATTTTCATTATTTGAAGTGAATTGAAGCGTTGAGAATCAAAAAACTCCAAACTGCTTCTTAAAATTCAATCATTCTTAAATGAGAATGAATGCCAGATCATTATTATTAATAATAAGAAAGTATACTATTTTGTCTTTGTTGTTCTTTGCATTCTAGTAAATTGTTATTGTTCAAAATCGAATTTCTTTTGTTTAGTTTATATATTCAAGTGAATGATATTTAATTAACAAATCCAAAAAGACAAAATTATAGTAATGAAATTCATAATAATAATTCTTTGAAAGAAGGTGTAAGTAGATACATCGATTTTGGTCAGACATGTATACAAATTTATTTATTAATCCTTTGAAATACTTAAAACTTTTAGTATTAATCATTGATCATTGATCAAAATTGAAGAATTTTTCATATTGTAAACATTGAAAATTTGGTAAAAATATTCTAAAAACTTTCAAAAAATTATGTCTTTTAATTCAAAACTTTCTAAATCATTGAATTTACACTTGAAGCGTTAGCAACTGAACAATTCCAAATTTAAGTTAAAAATTAAGTGAATCTGAAATTGAATTAGAATGAATTCGAAGATTATTATTAATAGGAAATTATAATATTTTGTCTTTGTTGTTATTTGCATTATAGAAAATTTTTATTGGTCAAAAACGACTTTCCTTGGTTCAATTCATATGTTTTAGTTGATAAGTTCAAATAATTAAATCCAAAAAGGGAACATTATAGTAAAAAATTCATAATAAATATTGTTTTAAATTAGGTGTAAGTAGATACGTCCATTTTGGTAAGACATTCAGACACATTTATTTAATAATCCTTTTAGATAGTTGACATTTTGGATATCATTCAAAAAAATATTTTTCTGAAGACAGAGAAAGCCTCAAAAAAAGCAAAGAAAACTTTATTATATTTGACAATTTGATAACAGAAACTGAACATTTTCTTTCCCAGAGGATACAGGTTAAAAAATCCAATTTTTTCGTCCGCAAGACTTTTTGAAGTTTGAGATAGATCTTTGACTTCTAAAAAATAGTTATTAATGAGAACCAACTTCTCTTGCTTTTATTTATATATTTTGGTTGATTAGTTTAAATGAATAAATCAAAAAAGCGAAAATTATAGTAAAAAAATGAATAATAACGGTTTTAAGGTGATAAGAAGTAGATAAATCCATTTCGATCAGACCAGATCATTGGCCAGAAACGATTCTTCTTTGTTTAATTTATAGATTCAAGTTGATGCTATCAAAATAATAAATCCAAAAAAGAGAGAATAATAGTAAAGAAATTCATAATAAATATTGTTCAAAATGAGGTTAAGTAGATACATCCATTTTGGTTAGACATTCATACACATTTATTCAATAATCCTTTTAGATAGTTGACATTTTGGGTATTAATCAACAAAATATTTTTCTGAAGATAGAGAAGGCCAGTTCAAAAATTTAAAAAATTTTAAATATTCTAATCCTTCAAACTCTAATACAATTATTCTAACAATTTTGAAAAATGTATGTTCTCTAATTTGAAAATTTCCAAATTATTCAATTCAAAACTTGAAGCGTTAAAAATTAAACAATTCTGAACTTCCTACAAAAACTCAATTATTCTGAAATTCAAAATTCCCTAATTTTTCCTTGTCTAGTTTTTAATTTTCTTCGATCATTAATATTTAGATAGAGTATTTTAAACTTGAAATACTTTTAAGATAGAATCTCCTATGAATGAAATAAAACAGTATTTCAGATACAAATTTAAATTTTTCAAATTTATTTTTTTATTTCAAAGAAAAAAATATATTTTCTACTATAAAAAATGGTTTTATAACAAAATACTTGAATGTTAAACAAAATGATCCAATTTTTAACATATTAGTTGAACTTCAACCTAAAAATATAAACTTCGAACAAAAAGTGTCATGATTTATATTCCAATCAATAAACATGAAATTCATGCAAAAAAAAAGTTTTTTAAAACCAAAAAGACGAATGTTTAACAAATATAGATTTTCCAGTGGAGAAAAAAAATTTTACTTACATTTTTGAACCATCAAGCCAAAAAAAATGTTTCCTCTACAAACATTGAATTTGCAAACGAAAAATATGAATTCAGCAAAAAATTATTTTTCCACGAAACTGATGCATTTTTACCCAACAAAAATGGAATTTTAAACCAAGAAAATTATTTTTTCCCACTAAAAAGGAGAATTCCCAACTAAATCAATCTTAGAAAAATGGAAAAGTAATATTTTCAGTTAAAAAATTTAACTTAAACAAAAAAAAGACTTTTCCACTGAACAATTAAATTTTTGACCGAAGTTTAAAAGTTTAACTTCACCCAAGTAGTTGAATTTTCAATTCAAAAAGATTAATTTCCAAAAAATAGGTGAACTT
>CAKNXH010028405.1:428-10688 GCA_932178445.1 Andricus quercusramuli | reverse complement strand
ACCCAAAATTCATTTTTAAAAATTTCCATAAATTTCGGTCATTTATGATAATTTCACAGGTGAATATGGTTACTTACCCAAAATTAATTTTTTTAAATTTCCATAAATTTCCGGAAATTTATGAAAATTTTTTGTAACTTATGGTAATTTTACAGGTAAATATGATAACTTACCATGGAATACCCAAAATTCATTTTTAAAAATTTCCAGAAATTTATGAAAAATTTCGGTCATTTATGGTAATTTTACAGGTATATATGGTAACTTACACGAAATTAATTTTTAAAAATTTCCGGAAATTTATGAAAAATTTCGGTAATTTTACAGGTAAATGTGGTAACTCACCCTGAAATACCCAAAATTCATTTTTAAAAATTTCCATGAATTTTCGGAAATTTATGAAAAATTTCGGTAATTTTACAGATATATATGGTAAATTTCCATAAATAACCGCAAAATTCTATTATCTGCAACCAAAATTTCCTCTCAGTTTTTACCGTGAGTGGGCTGATGATCATAAAATGCAAACTTACTTGCATAATTTTCATTATTCATCTCTGACGTCACTTTTTAGTCCCTAGGGCCTAGGGAGTAAAAAATAGAGCTTTAGCCCCGCTTCATAGGCGTCGAAAAGGGCTGAAATCATGCATGTGTCATAAAAAATCATATATTATATATATCTATTCAAAATACTAAAAAATGCAATGTTTTACGGAAATAGTATTTATTTTGTTATTAATTTTCCTATGAGAGTCTCATATCTATATTATAAAGAAAATTGTACAGTTGTTTTAGAATGCAGTTCATCTTATATATTTTATTTACACATATGCAGAGAGGACATTTCAAAGGATATTACGTTTAGTTTTAATCTGGGAAACTTAGATTTAACGTTTTTACTGTCTGTATGTTAATGAGCTTATTTTATTTCTTTTTTGTTTTATAATATTTACTGTAAGCATTATAAAATATTATTAGAACAGGAATTAAAAGGGCGGGAAGTGAAGGTAATCAAGTGAATTGACTTCACATGTATATTTATTTAAAATCAGAGCAGTCAACTTTTTTATTTTCTTAACTTTAAAGTCGTTCAAAAAATCTGATATCTGAAAAAAAGTTTTTTCCCATTATTTTAAGAATCAAAATAATATTAATGACGATATTTCGAATCAAAATCATTATGTTTACATAAAAAAATTGTACACTTACAAAAAACATGTATTTTAGCAATGTTTTTTACCATTGAATTTTTTTACTGTTGCTAATTACCAATTTGTGAAAAATGGTTAAATTTCAAAACATAATGGCTTTTTTTGGATAAAACATTCTCTACAACTCTGTTTTCAAATTTTTAAAGTACATTCTTCTACGGCTGAAATTGTTTAATTTTTTCAAACGAATTTTGTCAAAGAACAAATTACAGTATTTGAAGATTATAAACTTATTTTCTAATGTGGAAACAGTAAAGTTGTACTCTCTGAGAAAATTGACCATGATCTATTGAAATCCAACAATTTTGTTAAAATTTATAAGAAGTGTCTGTAAGAAAAAATTCAATTACGAAAACTATTGTTAAAATAAAATTAAATAAAGTTAAAATATTGTTCGTAAAATTTAAACTTTTTTTGTAAGAGCATATTTTTTTTTCATAGCAAATGACTGATATTATTTCAATTCTTAAAATGATAGAAAAACTTTTTTTCCAGAGTCCTGACTTTTGGCATGACAACTACTTAAATTATTTGCACTTAAATTCGATAAGAAGGCTTGCATTGAAATGCATTCGAAAATGTTCTGTTCAATGGTGACGTGACAATTATTGAATCATTTTCGATACCGTTTTTGTCCTAACTTTTTGAATCCCCATAGCAGTAAAAGGTATCTCTTGAATTTAATCCCTTTCTGTATACACATTTCTCTGTCCTTATTTACTGTTTTCTGATTAATAATGAGGTTAAAAGCATTTTAAAAACACAGTATTAGTCATTTTACGTTGCCAAGACTGATTGCTACACAAGCAGCTATGATGAAAGCTAATTTTTTTAAATTGTGTATCATGATTTTATATATTTTTAATTGATCACATTTGAATAAAGCGAGAGTTTCGTGATGTATTGTTATGCACAAAACTGCTAAGTTTTGCAAATTTTATGTTTCTGAAGTGCCTTCTAATGCATTAAACGAAAATGGCGTTCTTGATTCATTCCAGGTTACGGAATCAAAAAAGGACAGAAACGCCATTCCTAGGTATTGAAATGTTTAATATCTTTGAATGCAAGTCTTCTCGGGCATTTTCTCAAAAATTACAAAACACACACAACAACATTTTAGATCTTGAGGTACATAGTTGGTAAGAAGTTCATTTTTCAAAATTGTGTAAGTTTACAATCCTTTCGAAGAGTCATCCTTGGTAATTGCGTTTTGTCCTTCAGAAACGCTACACATTGACTGGTCGCTTCTTTCAACTATTTGTCGGTCACTCACTGACCCTACATATGCTGTAGAAATGTGTGAAATAAGGCCATCTGGCGTTGCACCAACCACCACGTGGATTCTGGGTATGTTTTTCTTTGTACTAAATGCTGCTTGCCTGAACTCGGAATTTTTGGTGGCACAGATGGGGAAATCTGTCCCATCTACAATTACTCTGATAGAGCGATATGTTTCTTTGAATCCTGATGGCATGTAATACACGAGATCGTTGCTAGGCCATATATCAATTTTAGATCATTCACAGTGCATAGCATTAATCCATGTAACAACAATGTTCCCATTTATGTCTCGGGTTATCCCAGGGACATCCCGGGGCTATCCTCGGGATAACCCGAGACATAAACGGCACAAAATGGGATGCTTCGGGATATACTTTTTCTGTGAGGATCCACAGTAAAAGAAGACTTCATGAAACTTTGAGTCGTGATTTGAGAAAATGTTTTGGTTTGGGGAATTTGACTTTTCTTTTTAGAAGCACTTGGTCCTGGCTCTGCTTCTGAGTCATATTGGGCACTCTTTACTTCAATCTTATATCCAACTGATATTTCCGAATCGTGAATATCTTCACTAGATGAAGAAAGGGTTGCTTTTAACGGCACATCAACGTCTTCACAGCTGACAGAACATGGTGGAGTTAAACAACTCGCAATCCTTTTCCTCGTTATGCCCTTCCTCTCCGAACGATCAACTTCTAGAAATGAACCTAATTTCGTCTTCCATGAAAAAACAGAGGGTACCGCACCTTTTTTCAAAATTTTTCTCACCAGAGTGTGATCTGCAAAAACATGAAATGTGTATGTATTTATGTATGCAAAGTTCGAGTATTCTGGTTAATCTTAAAACCCCCAGTCTGTCAGACCGCTATCAAAAATTTCACGGATTATTACTTTTGATCAATTACAAGAAAGAACTGCAGATCTTCAAAAGCTTCTAATCTTATGAGTATCGATGGATATGGAAATTTAATTTCCTGATTTTATTCAATAAATACTAGCATTAAATATTTTTCAAATGCTAAGCTTGGTATGAAATCTTCACCTGGCGGACAAATACCTGGTTTATTTAGGCATTCAGAGGAATACTCAACAAATCTTCCAAAAGCCTGATAAGTTTTAGGCAATTAGAAGAAACTAACCATAGAGTATTACAATACACATTAAATGGATATCTAAGATTTTATTGCTATTTTGATGTTTATCTAATTGAATACAAATAATATAATTTGAAAAGGATTTTAATTTAAGTTCATGTTTTATAGACTTCAAAGCTAAAAATTTCATTTTCATTTTGCAATTCGGTTACAGAAGAAATTAAATGGTTAACTTTACTATTCAACATGCATAATTTAGACTCTGACCGCATTTTTGTGCTATTTAGTAAATACAGAGAGCTCTTGTTTATTTCAAGACACATTTATTTCAAGGCTTACCTATTTCAAGTCGCCCATGCTGGAATATTACAAATTGCGCAGTTCCTTCAACTCCTACCACGATCCCTGTACGGCCTCGTCCGCGTCAGTGACTAACCAATTAAAAAGAGGCCCGAAAAGCGGGAAGTCCTCGTTGCTTTGAATTGAGTATTTTAGCATGACGTCACGGGATTGCATACTCCTTCTTACAGAAAATATTCTAAACGTAAAACTAAGTTATAAATATCAGACTGGTAATATTTTCAAGTGTGGAAAACATTCGCGCAATTCTGTTTCATCCTTTTATCAATTGATGACCTTTGAGTGTCACGAAATAAAATAAAATATCCAAAATTTGAGGTTAGTCCATCATAATTACGCAAATGCGTTCTACACTTGAAAAATATTGCTATTCAGAGATTTATGACTTATTCTTACGTTCAGAATATTTTCTCCAAGAAGGACTATGCGTACCAACTATGCTAACCTTCTTGACATTTCCACCTGTCCAATCATGATCGTGACGTCATGCTAAATAGGTATTTTCACTTCATAGTCAGCTAACTTCACTTCGTTAACTGCTGAGGGGAAAACAATGGATCAAATGCATGGGATTCGCTCCATTTTTGCCCTATTGTGTTAATATCTTCGTAAAAACTAATTTTTTCTATATAAATGTATTTGAAAAATAGTTTTTATTTTTTAAGAACTATTCAATGACATAATAAAATAGAAATAATTATTATTCATTATGAAGATATTACCAAAATAAAGTTTTGTCCCATGCATTTGATCTATTGTTTTCCCCTCAGCACTCAATGAAGTGAAGTTAGCCGATGGTTGAAGTGAAAATACCTAATACTCAATATTCCGCGAAATATTTGATTCATTTTTTACACCGCCTTTACGATTTCCCTTGCACAAGTTAAAATTTGAAATTGAAAAGTTGATTATATTCCAGGAAAGAAATGTGTTCAAAGCATGCTAAATGATAAATTTAGCCATTTACTAGCCAAACAAGCAATTATACTTTAATCAATAGTTATTATTAATTCATTATTTAATTATTATAAATGATTTTTCATGATTTGTTAATTTAATGATCTCAGGCCTCGGAAGTGGTTATGAATTCATCTTTTTTGGTTAAAAATGTTATTTTTTGTTTCAAAATTGAATTACTTTGTTGAAAATTAAATGCTTTAATTGACATTTTTTGTTGTTGTGATTAACAGTTTTTTTTTAGAATTAATTTGTTTCCGTAGAAATTTCCCTTTTTTGTCTAAAAGTGTAACTGTCTGGATAAAAATTAATCTGTTTCGTTTAAAAATTATTTATTTATTTTTTGTTGAAAATTCAATTGTTTTGTAAAAAATTTGTATTTTCGACTTGAAAATTTAACAATTTGGTAGAAAATTGAACTATTTCGTTAAAAATTAAAATACTTGGTTGAAAACTAATCACTTTTAGTTGAGGATTCAAGTATTTGGTTTAAAGTTCGTTTTTGTTGATTAAATCCAAATGTTTATGATTGAAAATTAAAATATTTTTTTGTTCAAATATCAACTATTACATTTTGCGCTGAAAATTCATCTTTTAAGTTTGAAAATTCCACTACTTGGCTAAAGGATGAAATACTTTATTCAAAGCTTATTTTTTTGGTAGAAGATTCATAATTTCAGTTGAAAATTATTTGTTGTTTCAACTGAAAAATTAACCATGTTGTTGAACATTCAAATGATTGGTTGAAAATTACCTTTTTTGTAGAAAATCCATATATTGAGCTTGAGATTCAACTGCTTTGTAGAAAATTGGTCTTTTTCGCTTAAAAATTCAACATTTTGGTAGAAAATTCGACTATTTGTTGTTTTTAAAAATTGATTCTCTTAAATGAAAATTGATGCACACTACTTTCGGTTAACAATTGATATTTTTAATTTAGAAACTTTACTATTTAGTTTAAAAAATGTATAAACTAGCATAACATCCATTGTTCAAATTATTTAATGGAAAATTTATGTAATTTCTTGAAAATTCAACTATCTGGTTGAAAATATACGTATTTTGTTTAAAATTTGTATTTTTTGGTAGAGAAATAATCTTCTGTTTTGAAAATTCGTTTTTATTTTGATAACAATTATTTTTTTATCTGAAAATGTAACTGTTTTGTTAAAAATTCATATTTTCGGGTTGAAGATTCAACGGTTTCGTAGAAAATCCATCTTTTTGGCTTAAAAATTCAACACTTGAGTAGAAAATTCCACTATCTGTTACAGAATGAAATTGTTCTGTAGAGAAATGTTTTTTTTTTAAATCGAAAATTGATTTTCTTAAATGAAAATTGTTTTACAACATTTTTGGTTAACAACTGATATTTTTTAATTTATAAATTTCACTATTTAGTTTTAAAAATTTAGAAAGTAGCATAACATCCATTATTCAAACTATTTAATGGACAATTGATGTAATTTGTTGAAAATTCAACTATCTGGTTAAAAATATACGTCTTTCGTTTAAAATTCGTCTTTTTTGGTAGAGAAATAATCTTCTGTTTTGAAAATTCCTTTTCTTTTTGATGAAATTTTTTTTTCCTGAAAATTTAACTATTTAGTTAAAAATTCATATTCTCGGGTTGAAAATTCAACGGTTTCGTAGAAAATTCATCTTTTTGGCTTGAAAATTCAACACTTTAGTAGAAAATTCCACTGTCTGGTACAGAATTAAATTATTTTGTAGAAAATTGGTTTGTTTTTAATTTAAAATTATTCTTTTTTAGTTTTGAAATTCCACTATTTAGTTCAAAATTTTTAGAAACTAGTATCAAATGCATTGTTCAAATTATTTAGTGACAGAGGGAAGAACTGTTTACTTTAATAATTTTTGTGTGAAATGAAATTTTTGTACATTCAGGTTGACTGAAATTACCATTAGAATTTTCACTTAACACAAAACTTACTAAAGAAAACAGTTTTGCTAGTATCGAAGATATTATTTTATTGAGTAAAATCAGGCGATTGAATTTTGAGGTTAGGGCTTCAGTCCTTAGAATATTCAAAAACCAAATTAATATAAAAGTGTAGTAAATATTTTTTTGAATATATAATATAGCATAGACTGCATAATGAACAAATTTTGTGACAAAAATTCTAATGTAAACAGCGACGACAAATCGCGGTTACGATAAGCGCTCGTATTTGTCGAAGTACGGTTTGAAGATAAGGACTCTTCAAGTTTAATTTTTTTTGGTATATGAAGCAAAAACATGAAAGCTGAGTGACAATAGTAAACAAAATTTACTTTTCTCTGTATATTTCTTTTAATTATTTAAGAAAACTAACTTGATTCAAAGCCTTTGGTGCAATAATCTTCCTTGGCAAAGTGGCTCGAACACACCCGCGATGCTGCAGTCGGACAGAAATCTTCTCTTTTAATGGCTAATGTCCATTGTTCCCTCAGTTTTTTGTCACTCGGAAAGCGATGTCCTCCTTTATTATGGCATCCAAATGCCACACACATACCAGGCATTTTGAAAATAATGTTAAAAGCACCTTAATGTCAACACTGCTCCCAACATCCCAACCACATCTTCTTCTTCTTTGGTGTTTTTTCTTAGCGCTAGGTCTGTCGGTATATCCAGGTTTCCGCGTTGGACATTCCGTGCTGATAACAGCGAGATCTATCCGGCCATAGCAAGTATTTTATAATCATCTAGACTTCTAAATATGAATTTACGTGAGTAGGGTATAGATGGAGTAGTAGTTGCTTAGCAGCGCTTAGTATGCAATAGGCGGGTAATTCAAAGTAGAATTGTTGTGTCCAATGTATGTGGTTTCCCTACTTGTGGGGTTCATGTACCGTAAAGCGTGAAAGATTCAAAGCATGAAGTGTATAAGTAAATTAAAGCAAATAGGAAGTAAGCGATATTATAGAGTAGTAAAGTTTAAACTAGTAGTTCGCAGTCTCTTAGAAATTTAACAATCAGATTACAAGCATAACTATTAGGTTCATATAGGAAACTCTCCACACAGAAGGGAGGGGATTTTTTAATTTTAATTAAGGATAGTTCGAGTTTTTTCCTCTGTTCATGAAAGCGGGGACAGGCCCATAAAACATGATTAATATCTTCTTCGGGGTGTCCGCAGGGACATTCGTAGGACTCTACAACATTTTTCCTAGCTAAACTATCAGCAAGAGCGTAATGGTTGCTTCTAAGACGAGAGATACTGACAATATCACTTCTTTTTTCTGACTTTGATTGGAAAAACCAAGGTTTTGGAAATGTTGAAAAGAAATTTTGGAAATAATAAAGGCCCACTCGTCTACGTGTACTATCTCTCTCTAAGTCAGTATTCGAAAGTTTAAGATACGTGTCATAAATTGGTTTAAAGAAATCAGTGTAAGGGATTCTATAATCCAGGGGGGTTCCGGAGGTTTGAGCCATTTTGGCTAGTTTATCAGCAACTTCGTTGCCAAAGATTCCTTTATGTCCAGGTATCCAGTAGAGACTAATTTTGATATTAGCTTCTTTCGCATGGAAGAGCAGATTTCTTATTTTGTAAATAAAATAATTTTTGGTTTCCAAATGGTTAAAGTGTTGGCATGCGTGTAAGACGCTTTTGGAGTCAGAGGCTATTACAGCTGGGGATATTTTTTCCTCCAGAATAATTTCTAGCGCTTCAGAGAGAGCAGCAGCTTCAATCGTGAAAATAGATGAGTGATGAAATAGTTTGAATGTTCTAAAGATTTGTAGAGGAGGACAGGTAATTCCGATTCCTGTGTGTTGAGTTTCTTCTTTCTTAGAACCATCTGTGTAAAAAAGTGTTGTGTTTTTTAGGTTTTCTCTAATATATTGATTAAAGTCCAGGTTTGGAGAAGGGCTTTTCATCAAGATTTCGCCTAACTGTAGGTTTATGTCAGGAGTATCGAATTCGAGAGAGTAGTCTAAAAGGTAGTTGATAGGAGTATAGGAATACATAATTTTGGATTCAAACTTGTTTAAATGAATATAGGCATTTAGTAAGAGGAAGGTATTTCTGTAATTGTAAGCATTATTTTTAGCTGTGGTTGATTCTAAGCTGTAAAGGGATTCAAGTAGTGGATGGTCTTCCATTGAGAAGACTTTTAAAAGAAATTTTTTAGTTAGGAATTGTAAACGGCGAAGCAGGGGAGGCTCCTTAAGTTCGGCGTACATGACTGGGATAGGGGTGGTTATACGATAGCCTAGGATTAGTCTTAGTATTTGGTTCTGTAGTTTGCAAATCCGATCATATGGTTTGCAGCAATAAATTGTTAAAGCTTGGCATCCATATTCAAGGAAACTTCTAATTAGAGAGTGATAAAGCATACGCAAGGATTTGGGGTTAGAACCCCACCAAGTTCCTCTAAGAAATTTAATAATATTGGTAACTTTATGGATTCTGTCTATTAAGTATGTAAAGTGAGGTTTCCAAGATAGCTGGCAGTCGAAAAGCAGACCTAGAAAGGTCACTTCATAAGAAAGAGAGATTCTATTATTGTCTAAGGTAACATGGGCGTCCCTGGGGATGCGAACCTTGTTGGAATTAAAAACAACGAGCTTAGTCTTCTCAACTGAGATATTGAGGCCTCTTAATTTTAAAAAGTTTTGTAGTGAGTTGAGGCTTAATTGTAAGATGTGGATGCATTCATAAACGTTGCGTGATGAGTAAAATATGACAATATCATCAGCAAATTGTAGAATTTTGCATAAGGGGTGGATATTCTTATGAATATTTATTGTGTAGATGTTATATAAGGTTGGACTTGAGACGCACCCTTGTGGGAGACCTCTCTGAAATTTATATGGACCTACGTTTGAGTTGTTAATTTTGAAGAACACGTTCCTTTCTGTAATTAAGTTTTCAAAGAATTTGCAGATTTTCCAGGGGACATCCAGCTCCTGCATGTCATTAATTAGAATATTAGGAACTACCCTATCGTAAGCCGCCTCTACATCGAGAAACAATGCTGCTGTGTAGGAATCTTTTGCGAAGGAGGTATGAATTTCTGTGGATAGAATGGCAAGACTATCACTGCAAGATCGATTCTTTCTAAATCCGAACTGAGAGTTGTGGATAAGCATCTGGTTTTCAAGCCACCAATTTAAACGATTAGTAATAAGTCTCTCCAAAAGTTTCAAAAAACAGGAAGCAAGAGCAATAGGGCGGAATTTATGTGAGTTCGGTTTAGGGATTAGGAAAACGAGGTAATTACTCCAAGATTCAGGAAAGGAACCTTCGTTCAGGATTAAATTGTAGACTCTTAGAAGCTGATTGAGGATATTATCTGGGAGATTTTGTATTACTTCATAGTTAATTTTGTCCAGGCCGGGAGAGGATTTGGTT
>CAKNXH010028390.1:481-10774 GCA_932178445.1 Andricus quercusramuli | reverse complement strand
ATAACTGAGAATTTCTTTTTGAGGTAGATTAATTCTGTAGAACAAAATTGCGTTTGGTCTTCTGAATTTTAAACATCTTTGTTGGTTTTCTTACATGAAATGTCATGAAAGTTCTATATTAAATTGAAATTCATCTTTTTTAGGTTCAGCAAATGTTATGTTATTTTAAGCACGGTAATAAATGTCTGCAAGAACAACTAAGAATTTAAAAAAATGTAAAGGCTTGAATTTCGCGTCTTGTAGAAACAATCAAAGATCAACGATGTGAAATTTTTGCGGGAGCTGAAGTGAATCGCCAGCACGCACACTATCTCAACACTTATGAGACAAACAAGTGGTTGCCAAGGCTCGATTCTGATTGGTTCATTATGCCCAACTTTTAAGCTTTACTGTGCCCAAACTAAGGCCCAGATCAAATTTTGCCAGAGGACTTTTCTGTTTCTTTTTTTGTCCTCTATCACCTAGTACCGGCATGTTCATAGGTGGTGGGACACCCTGTAGTAATACATATATAGAATATTATTTTCGCAATTTTTTACGAGTAACCCGCTATGGAAGCTTAAACTTCAACTTTGAACATTTCTGGTCTCAAAAATTAACAAAAACTTGTGTGCATGTGTGTAAACATTCAAAATGATACTTAAGGTGTCCTCAACAAAATCTGCTAACGTAATATGTACTTTTAAACAAAAAATGAGTTATGAGCGCGTTAGTCACTCAACCTACAATTTTGGCGATCAGTCACTAGCCCTCCCACTCGCGAACGTGAGAAGATATTTGTTCTTTAAGACTTCAGTTACAATATTTAAGAGATATATAAGGAAAACTGATTGATGTTAGTTATAACTAACAATAACGAACGAATTTCATTTCATGTTAATGTGGCAAATGTTGAAAAATATAGGGAAAACTATGCCAGAGTGGGGCATTTGAATTTATTGGAAAATGCAAGAAAAATTGTTCTCCGACTTAACTACAATATGTGGCACAATATTTAACTCATGTGGAATAAATTGTATCGAGATATGAAAAGGAATAAATGTGAGAAATAAGAAAACTGATTTAAAACATTATTACGGCCAATATGAATATTATAATCATAAAATGTTAAACAAACAACTGTTTCTGTTCATCGATGTCATACTTTTATGTGGGAGTGAATATGTAATATTTTCGAATTATTAATGAATAAATGTGCTTTCGTCTCTAATTTTTCTATCAGAAGCGATGACCTATATTCGGAAATCGAGAGAGGTTGAGAAACGTATCTTGAGACTGTTTCTTAAGAATAATAATTTTAATTAATGGATTTCATTCTCAATCATTTACTATAAATTATCTCAAACATTCAGAAATATATTGTGACCCCAGTCACAATGATCCCATGAAAACAGACACCCCGCTACTTGATAATCATTTTTTTCAATACACGGAAAAAATAAGTTGTCGAAACTTCACTTGACTAGTCAACCATTCTAGGATAGGTCACTTTTTTTTTAGAATCTCGTATAATTTTGATTAAAGAACCGCAGACTTCATCGAAAAAGTGAAAAAAGTCATCAAATTATTGGAAGACAATCTAGGAACATCAGTTTTCGAATTTTTATTCAGCAGATTTTGACAAAGTTCAAGGCAAACATTCAATTGTTCATAAAAAGTCCTCCAGATTCCAAATGATTTGGAATACAATAACTCTAGCACAGAAACGAATAACTGATTTATAAGTTGTCGGAGAATTCGTTGACTGTCTTCTACATATCTATATATTCACAATGTACAGTCACATTGGATGCTCAGGTGAATAGGTATATGTATCAGTCTGAATGGAGTCGCGGTCACCGGCAATGAATAAATGAGCGCGGATTTGAATTTGACTTTTCACTGACATTTCTGCAAAATATTCAATGTGTCAAGTTAGCCGTGGGGTCTAGTGGTTAGGGATAAGTTGCGTTCGATAGGTTTTAGGTAGTTCGCATCCCGCCGCAAAATTTCTTTCGATTTTTCATAGGTTCGTGTGTATCTGTAAAAATAAATATAAATTAAGCGTGAGTCTATGTGAATAACAATATAGTAAATATAACCGCGAAATATATATTTTTTTAACTTGGCTATACTGTTTTCTAGATACTCGTTAGGAGTCATCGAAAGTTTCATTGGCTGGCTTCGAAGCATTAGTGTATCAGTGTTTCAAGAACTCTATTCCTCTGGTCTTCACATTTTCATTGGAATTATTTTGTACTTTCGACAACTCTTTCTACTTTTTAAAAATTTATCAATCAATGTTTGTAAAACGATTCTTCCAATTTATGACATATGTTTAACCCTATCCTAGAGTGGTTGACTCAGTCATTCAAAATTTCAACAAATAATTTTTTCCGTCTACAAAGAGGTCTTCTCAGATATCGCAATTTGCACAAAGAAACAAACAGGTGCCTACTTTGTGCGCATGGTATTGACGGTGACGGGGAGAAAATTTTCCACGTGCCACGACAGCCAACAGAGCGTGGCTCAGTGTCTAGTAGCGCGTCAGAGAGTGGGAGAAAGCGGGACAGTGGGAACGAAGGAAGAGAGAAGGTGAGGGAGAGAACATCGAGCGTAAGTGACGGGGAGGATCTCTTGAAAAGGAAAAGAGACAGCCAAGAGAGTCCGGACAAAAGCGTGGTAGAGAGTCCGTTTAAAAAAAGCGGGAGAACCAGTAGGACACCCCCCCAAAAAATGGGGGAAAATGTGGAGAAGGAGGCTCTCGGTATACTGATAAGCGAGATCAGGGGGCTGAGGGAGGAATTGAGAATTAGAGATGAGAAATGGGAAAAGGAGATGAAAGAGATGAGGGAGAGAGTAGGGTCGTTAGAGAGGGAAAGGAAAGAAAAAGAAATTAAAATAAAGCAGATGGAAGAGGAAAATAGGGTGTGGAAGGAAAGGACGGAAAAAAGGCTTGAGAAGATGGAGGGCAGGACGGAAATGGAAGGCGGAGGTGGGGGGAGCGAGATTAAAGTTATTTGGGAGAGGGTAGAAAATCTGATAGAAGAGAAAGTGGGAGAGCGTAGGAGTGAGAAGGAGGAGAGGGCGGATAGGGAAAGGTTAAGGGCAATGGAGTTGATAATGGAGAGAAAAGAGAAGGCAGACAGGAGGAATAATATTGTAGTAAAAGGGTTGAAGCTAAAGAACGGGGAAGAAAGAGAGGGTGTGGAAGCGCTGCTACAGAGCATAGGGTGGGTCAAAGGCAGGGTAGGGAAAGTTAAGTTGGAGGGGAGAAAGGACAAGGAAGTGGCGGTTGTGGAGATGGAGAGCTGGGAAGACAAGTTGGGGGTAATGAGAAATAAAAATAGGATACAGGATAGGAGAGTTTTCATCGATCACGATTTAACGAGAAAGGAAAGGGATTTGCAGAGAATGCTGAACGACAGGGCTAGAAGGGAGAAGAGTGAAGGGAGATCGGCGAAGGTAGGATATAGAAAAATAAAAATAGACGAGAAAATGTGGGTGTGGGATGAGGAGAAAGAGGTGTTGAAGGAGGTGCAGGGGAATTTGTTTCGTAGGTATTAGGGGGGTGGGGGTAATGCAGGATAGAGGAGGATTGAAGGTGTTGTATTGGAACGTAGCAGGGATAAGGAAGAAAGATGAGGAGTTCTGGAGGTATGTACAAGAATTTGATGTTGTGGGACTGGTTGAGACGTGGGTAGAAAGAAAGGAATGGGACAGAATAGAGCCAAAACTGCCAAGGGGGTACAAGTGGAGACTCCAGGAGGCGGTCAGAGTGAATAAAAAAGGAAGGGCTAGTGGGGGAATTATAACGGGGGTTAGAGATGGATTAGAGGAAGAAGTTCATGGAGAGAAAGAGAGGGAGGGAGTGCAAATGAGGGAAGTAAAAATAGGAGGGATACCGTGTAAGTTTGTGACAGTGTACAATAAGGATGGGATGGAAAGAATTAAAGAAAGGGTGGAAGAATTGATAGGCGAAAGAGAGGAGGGTATGGTGACACTGGGTGGGGATTTTAATGTGAGAATGGGAAGGGAAGGGGGCCTTTACAGGGAAGGGGAGAGCTTCAAAAGGAATTCGAAGGATAGGATAATAAATAAGGAGGGAGAGATTCTAAGGGACTGGATGGAGCATAGAGGGTGGGCAGTGGCGAATGGTATGGCTAATGGGGACGAAGAGGGAGAATACACGTATGTAAGTAAGGTGGGGGTATCGGTGATAGACTACGTGGTAATGAATATGCAAGGATGGGAGGAGACGGAAAAATTCGCAGTAGAGGGGAGGGTGGAATCAGACCATCAGCCATTAAGTCTGTGGATAAGAGGTGAGGGTGGAGGAAGACAAGGCGGGGAAGAAGTCTCGATAGGGGAGAGGGTGACCTGGACGAGGGAGGCGATAGAGAAGTATCAGGAGCGGCTAGGAAAGGTACGCCTTGGAGGGGAGTCTGTGGAAGAGATATGGGAGGATCTGAAAGAGAACGTGAAAGGGTGTGTGCAAAAGAAGGTATTCAGAAAGAAGAAGAAAGGAATGGTGAAGCCATGGTGGGATAGGGAATGTAAAAAGATGAAAAGGAAGGTGAAGAGGAAGTACAAGAAGTGGAAAGAGGGTAATGCGAGAAGGGAGGAGTACGTAGAAACGAGGAAGGGGTTTAGATTGATGTGTAAGAAGAAAGAACAGGAAAAGGAGAAAGAGCTGGAAGAGGAGTTAGCAAATGTTAAGACGGAGGGGGACGTCTGGAAGATAATAAATAGGTTTAGGAAGCGCAGGGTGGGGGTCAGCGAGAAGATAGGGAGTGAGGAGTGGAGGGAATTTTTTAAAGAATCGTTCCAGGGCTCAGATTCAAGGAAGACGGATGGGGGAAGTAGAAGAACGGGGGAGGCAGAGATTGAGGAGTTAAATGACGAGGAGATAGAGAAGCAGATAAGGAAGTTGAAAAGGTCAAAAGCAGCAGGGCTGGATGGGGTAGAGAACGAAGCATGGCTGTTTAGTACACAAGAGGTTAGGGAGAGGCTGAAGGAGGTAGTGAAGAAAGTTTGGAGGGGTGAGGGATTCCCAGGAGGGTGGAGAGAAGGCTTAATAGTGCCACTGTATAAGAAAGGGGATAGAGATATGCAGGAAAATTATAGAGGGATTACGCTAATGAATACGGCGTATAAAGTATATGCGATGGTGGTGGCAGAGAGACTGCGGAAGGATGTTGAGGGGAAAGGAATATTGCCGGAGACGCAGGCGGGATTTAGGGCGGGTAGGAGTACTATCGACAATATTTGCGTGCTGCAGCACGTGGTAGATAGAGAATTAGCGAAGAAAGGGGCGAGAGTGTACGCGTTTTTTGTGGATCTCAAAGGCGCGTTTCCATCGGTCGATAGGGGGAGGTTGTGGGAGGCGATGGAGGATAGGGGAGTAGAGAGGGGCCTAATTGAAAGGGTAAGGGAGATATATCAAGAGACAAAAGACAAGGTAAGAGGAGGGGAGGGGATTTCGGAGGGATTCTGGATGGATAGGGGGTTAAGGCAAGGGTGTCCACTTAGCCCAACGCTTTTTGCGATTTTAATTGCGGATATGGAAAGTAAGCTGGAGGCCGGGGTGGTAGGAGGAGTCAGGATAGGAGGGGTTAGAATTTGGTCACTAGCGTATGCAGATGACATAGTGTTGCTGGCAAGCAGCGAGGAGGCCTTAAAGGAGATGATTAAGAGGTTGAGAAGATACCTGGATAAAAAGGGGTTAGAGCTGAATGTGGAAAAGTCCAAGGTTATGGTGTTCAGAAAAGGAGGGGGAAGGGATAAGGGAAGGGAGTGGAAGTGGAAGGGAAAGGAGGTGCAGGAGGTGAAAGAGTTTGTGTACTTGGGCTTCGTGTTTCGAAGGAATGGTGGAGTGGATGGTCACATAAAAGAGAGAGTGAGGAGGGCAAATGTAGTGATGAGGCAGGTGTGGGGGTTGGGAAAGAAGTTATTCGCAGATGATTTTGGAAGGAGAATGAAATTGTTTGATTCACTAGTGATGAGTGTGCTATTGTATGGGGTAGAAGTGTGGGGGTGGAAGGAAAGTGAAGAGGTTAATAGAACGCAGGAGAGGTATGTAAAGTGGACCCTGGGGTTGGCAAGGAACACGCCTAATTATATTGTCAGGAGGGAGACGGGGAGAGCGAGTGTAGGAATTCTAGCAGGGAGCCGGGCGTGTAAATATGAGGAGAAATTTTTGGAAGAGGGGGGAAGTAGGCTATTTAGGGCGTGTTGGTGGGAAAAGGAGAACAAGGGAGGGGGTGGGAAGATGGAGGCTGAGAGGGAAAGGTATTTTAGAATGAATGGACTGCAGATGGATGAAGTGAGAAGGATGCACGAGGAAGGAAGGAAGGTTTATGACGTGGTTAAGCAAAACGGCATGGAGAGAGAGAAGACAGAAGGGGAAGAGAGAATAAGAGAGTCAAGATTCAACGGGAACTATGTGTGGATTATGCCAAGTGCAAGAGCGCAATATTTATGTGAGAAAGGAGAGAAAGGAAGTCAGGAGCTTATAGCGAGGATGAGCTGTGGGTGCATGGAGGGCTTCAATAGGTTCTGGCTCTCGCGAGAGAAGAGGATGTGTGAACTGTGTGGAAAGGGGGATGCAAGAGTGGAGCACTGGTTGGAGGAGTGCGTGGAGGTGGAAAGAAGTGAGATAAGCATGGAGGTATTGTTGCATGAAAAGGGGGAAAAAAGGGCAGTAGCATGGGTGAAGGGAGTGTTGGGTAAGATGGAGATGAAGAGAAGGAAGGAGGAAGAGGAGTGGAGAAGGAAAGATTGTAAATAGGAGAGAAAGTAGATATAAGTAACATGTAAATATTGTAAATAGTAGATAAGTAGTCGGTATTAGAGCGATAACAGAGGTTGGCAAGCGAGGCAATGCGAAAAAGTAGGGATATGAGAGTGAGGCGAAGCGAGGAAGGCAAGGCGATACGAGCGTGCGGCTTAGAGATAAGGAATGGAAGGATGTTAGTTTTTAAGGGTTAGTTTTAAGAAAATTCTGTAAAAAATGGATGTGTAAGCAAGTCAATTTTTTAAGGCCAGCAGGCTGAAAAATAAACGTTTATCTATCTACTACATATTCTGAATTGGAATGAAGGATAGTGTGGTTGTATAATCATGTAAAAAACTCAACAATTTGTTGTATTCAGAAAACTTTTCAACGGCAAATAGCTTAGAAATGTTTGAAGAACCTTCATATTTTTTTTCGGATTTATAAACTGTATACAAAATTTTCGGGCAAATATTGGTTTCAGGATTTTTAACGTACAACACTTCGACTTTAAAAATGAATAATTATTTATGAATGTACCGTTTTTCCCTCACTGAAACTTCTTGGCGTAATAGCCAAACAACTCGAATTTTCTTGTAGTTCTTTTGGGACCTGCCGACAAAAATAGTTTATATTGAAGAATTTTTGAAAAAGTAAACTAATGGTCAAATCCGAACATATTTAAAATAAGTGATCTTCCTCTCAGTGAGAAGTCACTAAGTAAAACGAGTGAGTTAACACATGAAGTTAGCTGATAAGCATTTTTATTCGCCATCTGATTGGCTGTCGAGTCACGTGAACGTTAATGCCACTCATAGCCAGCGAAATTCAAATTGTCATTCGTTTCGTTCTTTGTTACTATTTACTTAGTGGCTAAAATTAAAAGTTGAAATATTTTTAAGCTGTACAGAATTTTTCATTGTTAATCATAAAAAAATCTGCTTTCTTATGTTTCCAATTTTATTTCTAAAATATTATACATCAGACTCAGGTACCTTTCACACGATTTCAGATCAGTAGATTACATGCAGAAAGTCCACAAGAGTGTAAGAGATGGAGAACAGTCTGTCCTTTTCGTTCCTGTGGGCAATCTACATGCCATTTGCTGATCTGCAAATGCGTATTTAACTTAGGCTGAGTGAGTGAGATGGTTATGTTCTTTTCCCTAATTGATCGTGATTTTCCCTGGAGATTGGTGATTGGTCGTTCTTTTTGGCGCTCACCAATCAAAAGCGAAAACTATCACGTGATCACCATGAATTTCATCTGTCGGAGGACGCGAATTGGCGCCCGGTAAAATACATGGTGTGTGTGTGCGGTCTCCTTGCAGTACTTCGTGAGTTAATGAAAGTGTCACGGGCAGAGCGGGCAGATTATTCTATCTTTTGCTTACGATTTATCATCGCAAAAAAGGTTCGAGATGAGTCAAAACGGAAAGTGCAAGTTTTCCAGTGACCGGTACATTGATGCGATTTCCGTTGGCGACAAAAATGTGTAAGTATTTTCGTTATATTTCTTCTTATTTTTCTAACCTCACTTTTATCACATGTTCAAAAAATCATTACGAAATAACATACATTTACTTAGTGAATTTATTTTTTCAGGCGAATCATTGCACGAGTTTCTTCGATGGAAGCTCCGGTCGTCGTTAAAAGTAAAGACGGAAAACAAAAAAGAGTCATGAAATTCATGCTCACGACGGATAACCGATCGATTCATTGCTCGGCATGGGAATCGGCGGTGGACAATGGAGAAAGGAAACTTCGCGCTGGCATGGTAAATAAAGAGTTGCATTTAATTCGTCTGAAAAAAATAATCAAGTAAATTTTCAATAATTATAATCATAATTGAATTATTCGTATTTAATTTCATTTTTCAATATAACTGTTTTCGATTTTATTGATTTTTTGCTTATATATATTTTTGTAATTATATTTTTAACACGTGGAAAAAATAAGGTTGGAAAAATATAAAAATTGCAACGAAAAACACATTTCTGTAAAAAATAATGTTTTTTTCGGAATAAATAATTATATATGCGCATCTTTTTCAAACCTCAGAAAGCAATTGTCTCTTTTCCTTTTAAATTCTACGCATTACTTCTTTCTTTGACCTTTCATTGATTTTTCTACGGAGATTTTTTGGACCGGATTAGTGAAATATAAATGTTTCTATGTAAGGTTTCTTATTTGATACGTGTCGAATAAAAAGTTTTCAAGATTTCTCGATTTCATCGCTTAACGAGGAATCCTAAAAATCGAATTTTAATTAAACCTGGTCCCAAATTCCTTAATTGGAAGTATATTATGGTTCATTGTCATCATTTAAACTTATTTCGTGGCCCAGATTTGTGAAATATGAATATTTCTATGTACGGTTTCTTATTCGATACGTATCAAATAAAAAGAGAGAAGCAATATGTAAAATTTGGGAGGGAAAAAGAGACAATTGACGTGAAATTTATAAGAAATGAGTTTAATACATATTTTATTCGATTTAAAAAATGTCTACAGATTGTGAAATTGCAACCGATGTGGGCAGTTGGAGGGGATCCGCGGTACAATAAAGGAACCGTTCCTTTTCTACTTTATTTGCGTCCAACTACTGAGATCACGGAAATTCAACAAGACGACATCGAAAAAATGGAAATCGAGGTTTCGAAGGTCGAAATTCCTGACATTTTGAATGTCGAAGGAACCGTTAGTGAGTATAAAAACAGGGAAAAAGAGATAAAAGAAACCATCATTAAGAAAAGAATTTCAGTCTAACTTTTATCTTTAATTTGATAGAAAAAAAACATTCCTAATACCTATTACACAGAAAAATCACATTCAAACCCTAAAACAAACACATTACAGAAACAAAGAATAATACACAAAAGATGTTTTAAAGGAAAAATCTATTTTTAAATACGTAAACACTATTTTTTATAATTTACAGTTACTTTCGGTTATTTGGCTTCGCCGATCCAAGTGGTTGTACAAAAATCGTCGTCATTTGCTTGCTGCTTAATCGTGAAGGATGATTACAAGTTCAATGTGCGTATTTTGCACTACACTCCAGACGAGAAAATAAAGTTGGGCGATTATATTTCGGTCACCGGAGTTGTCCAAGTTGATAAAGGTAATTCGATGACATGAAATTCGAATATTTTAATTCAAAACTTTCTGATAAAAAAAGAATGGAAAAAGTGCAAGAAAAAGGATAAATTAAAGAAATGTAAAAAAGTATGAAAACATAAATAAAATGAGATTAAAGTGATGATAATTGTAATATGTAATATGCTGATGCGAATGTAAAATTATTGGTTTGTTTCAGATCAGTATGGTAATTCGTGGAATTTCTTACAAGTCACTGACAATACAAAAATTGTGAAAATAGAGGGCGAGAAGCAGATGACCGAGGATGAAATGTACGAAGCAGTGCGAACTCCGAAACGTAACACTGACAATGGAGAAAATGGTGGAGATTCAAAGGTACCTTTATATTTATTTCATTTCTTTGTCATAATCATTTTTAAATATTGTTTATTTTTTTCA
>CAKNXH010028355.1:0-10595 GCA_932178445.1 Andricus quercusramuli | reverse complement strand
ATCAGTATTTCTATCTTATCTCACCGATAAAACAGATTCGCGCCAAATCGCGATCGTCACAGCATGTTTTTCACATTCTCCAGCATTCTCTTATTCCATTATTTCAGCAATCTCCCACCTCATCTCTGATACAAGTACATGAAGTCAATATAGTAGACCAACTTTTGTGCGAACATAACCTATTAATTTTGTTATAATTTTGTTATACTTATTACGTGGTTTCTCTCGCTCTTTGCCGATTTCGTTTCGACACGTCTACATTCTTGTTTATAGTGTATTAAGCTAATGAAGAATGAGAATAAAAATTAATTGGCTTCTTGTTTCTATGAAAACTCGAATTAATAATTTTCTGTCGGTAATCTTAGAACAATCAAAGCTGGGCGTGAAGGACTGTTTTTGAGCAAATCTTTCCTTAGGTATTTTAAAGAGTCTTTCTGTGTTATTACTGCTAAAAATGAAATTTTGATCATAATTATGATTCATGTTGCTTTCACCATCATATATTTCTAAATTTTTTGCTTCGATACAGCCGAAGGCTAAACTTGGTATAATTCACAAATTAAATTTAAACAAATCTATCGAAAAATATTCTAACCGATTTAATTGAATTTTAATAAAATGCAATCAAAACTATTGTTTTAAAAATTCCTAGGAGTGAAATATTTTTTAATTTTGATGACATTTTAAACCAAGTTCAACCTTTGACTGTATCAATAAAAAAAATTCTTGAAATATCTCATTAAGTCACTGAAATTGATAATTTTCTACATTAGTGTAGAAAATTATCTTAAAATTTAGCCAAAAAACATGAAAATTTTTTTGATATTTTTGGACTCGTTGATATTTGTCGGAAATATTAAAATTCCAAGTTTTTTTTTCAAATACCTTACAATAAAATTAACAGATTGCCTTCAAATTATGCTTATTAGGCTCACAACTTTATCAGCTTTCGTGCAATAATTGGAAGAAAATTTAAAGTTTAATATTATTAAAACTAGAGTGCTTTTTTAAGCTATTGAAAAACAGATGTCCGGAAACTTTCGCATGGCAGTGTATATTATTACATTATTTATATAATCTTGTATGTGTAAAAGCCCCTATGTTCACAATAACAAGTTTGAAATACATATACATGAAAACGAAAATTGTTATTATTATTATTCGCAATTTTCAACAAAAGTTTCTGATGTCTAATCCAGCGATTTATACATTTTTACGCAAATTAATTCAAGTCAATTCCATTTGAATCATTCACTTTTCCGTTCACACTTTAATTCCGTTTTGTTCCGTCGTAAGAAGTGCTTTCATTTTTATCACTTTCTTTTCGTGTTCACTTTTTCGTTCACACTTTAATTCCATTTTGTTCCCTCTCACAAGTGCTTTCATTTTTATCACTTTCATTTCGTGCTGCGGCGTTGTTCTGCATTCAAACGAGATTTTCAAAAACGACATTCATTGAGATAGAAACGTTTCTATTCAATTCAATCCACACCTTCTTACCGGGCTGTTAACAGAAGAGATGCATTTTAAATCCAAAAATCTGCCCGCTTCGCGGGCACATTCTCATCGCGCGCTTCGCGCGCGGCTCGCTTCGCTCGCAAGTTTGAGCGCGCCTAGGGCGCGCGACTGTTGGATCTCGCGCTTCGCGCTCGATCATATATTTATCTCGCGCTTCACGCTCGATTATGTATTCACCTCGCGCTACGCGCTCGGGCGTATTCACATCGCGCTTTACGCTCGATTCCTCTAGATCTTTGAACTTCGTGTTCGACTTCGATGAAAAGAAAAAGTTTATTTCTAAATATTAGAAAATTATCAAAACCTCTACATATGAAGTGATTGTTAAATTTGTTTTTATTTTAGACTGAAAAGGAAATTTATTTACTCAAGGTTCTATCGACCTTAAGGAACACATTCTCATCCAGATGCTCGCGCTTCGCGCTCGATATTTGATTTCAAATTCATTTGAACCTTGCGTTCCACGTTAGGTTCTGTGCACCGTATAATAGAAACAAAAAAGTTTGAGCGCACTTACGGCGCGCGATTTGGGCGTCGCGCTTCGCGATTTGTATTTGATTTCAAATCAAGAATAATTATATAAATTAAGCGACAAATCTTATTAGTTAAAATGTTATTTCAGATTTTCCGTTTTTCAAAGAAGTTATTTTTTTCATTTTGAATATATTCTTACAACGAAAATGGATTTTTCCAAAGTTTTCCAAAAATTTGATTTCTTTTCTGTCAATGTTATTTTCACGAATAAAATAAAAACTACGCGTCCTATCGAAACATGATGGATAACAAATTTGTACCTCTTCTTTGAATGAACAAATGTTGTCTTCGTCATGTTTTTCGTAGCTTGTGTTATTCGTCTAAAAATTTATTTTTTCTATTTTCAATGCTGTTTTTTATAAATAAAACAAAAACTACGCGTCATATCAAAAAGTAAATAATAACAAATTTGTAGATCTTTTTTAGGTGCATAATTTTGGTCCAGTCATCTTTTGTCGTATCCTGCATAGTTTCACAGCAAAATGGAATTTTTGATTTCTCATTATTTTGTTGTGCGATCAGAATTTAAATTTTTTATTTTTTGAAAAATTCAAAAAGTTATTTTGAAAATATTGCAAGGTGTTCAAAAAGCAACGTTTTTCTTCTCTTGACTTTTTTTCATAACGTGCGTTTTTCGGCTTAAAAAGTTCATTTTCGTTTGTTTTTTGGAATTTTGAAAATGCTATAACTGTGGTAATTTTTTTTTTATCTGAAAAAGTCATTAGGATATTTTTTTTCTGTTTTTGCTTCCTACTAATAACCGTCCATAGAATTTCCAAAACTTCAAAAAAAGTGTTCTCAAACTTCATCGAAGAAAGAGATGGATTTTTAAACCAAAAAGATAAACTATTAACAGAAGAGATGAATTTTCAATCCAAAAAGATGTAAGAAGTTTATAACCTTAAATCAAAAACTGTCAATTTCATCGAAGAAAGAGATGAATTTTTAAACCAAAAAAATAAACTGCTAACAGAAGAGATGAATTTTCATTCCAAAAAGATGCAAGAAGTTTATAACCTTAAATCAAAAACTGTCAACTTCATCGAAGAAAGAGATGAATTTAAAAAAAATAATAATAATAAACTGTTACCAAAAGAGATTTTGACAGCTGCGCGAGTTCAAACGATTGTTGACACACCCGAACACGCAACACAGAGACCCACTTTTTGGGGGAGGGGCCATTTTCAGTAATAATTAATATTTTTTGCAACAAATCGTGGCACTCGCGTATATTAAGCAACGTTAAAGACGGATCTCGCTGCGTCCAAGTACTTTCGAGTTTCGCCACTGCGAGCGCTGCCTGCAATTACTTGCTTGGCTCCGCCTACTTGCACATAGTCAATAGCCAGAGCCGGCGCTATACATTTGGCCGCCCGTGTGCAAAATTTGTTCCGCCGCCCCCCCCCCCCCCATTCTCCCACCCTTCCCCTTTTCTTTAAAAAAAAAAAAATACATTTTATACATAAATATGCTCTATTTTTATTTAAACATTATTAATATTATTAACATTATTAATATTACTTACATTATTAATATTATTTACATGATTGATATCACTAACATTATTATTATACACATTATTTACATTATTTAGGGGAGAAGATCCTACAATAGATAATGATCCTACAGTAGATAATCATTAATTATAAGCACAACTATAAGTCAAATAATCAATTCTAATTATAATATATTAATACGTATCGCGTCTGAACTATTAATTACATCAAATAATTATTTTACTTGAATTAGTATTTTAAATTAATGATTATCTACTGTAGGGTGGTCTCTCCTTCATATAATGAGAATTCAAAAGAAATTTTCTCGCCTTGCTTTAATCTGGGGAAATTCTTCAACCAGTTCAGACACATGCAATAAATTCGTAATCACTCGCTCAATTGATATCATAGTCAAGTGTGACAGTCTCTCTTTCGCCATTGCTGTTCGCAAGTAGTTTTTTTATTATTTTCAATTTTGAAAAGGATCGCTCTGCGCTTGCGACAGATATAGGCAAAGTGTTTAGAATTCGGTATGTTATAAACGTGTTTGGAAACACGAGGTGCAAGTTTTCTTTTAGTGATTTGCGTCTTCTTTGGTGAGATTTTCTTGTAAATTTTCGCACTTTTCAAGAATCTCTAAATTATCGATCTTTAGAAGGGTAGTGCTGTTAAATGCAAAACCAAAAATATTGTCGAATTGTTTATTAAACTCAAACCGCTCTTACAAGGGCATGATTATTACGTCCAATATCTGATGTAAAAATCAACTTTGAAACTTTTCTCGGGATCATCTACTCTTTGTCGCGTATCCATCAGGTTATTAAACTTGATATCTACACTACCGTCGGAAATTGTGCGCACGACTCGCGTGAGCGCTATTAAAAATCACTGCTGACTTCGAACCACGATATTTCGGCGAAAAAAAGAGATAGGGCATTTTAAAAAAAAACAGTTTGAAAGCTCATGAAATTCCACGTCTATTGATACCCAAAAAATATTTTTTTGACCTTCTGAAAATAGTACAGCACTTGAGAAGCTCAAAAAAAAATTCAAGATTTTCTCAAATTTTCTACCTCAAATTCAACTTTCTGCACGACTTAGGAAAATTCTTTCAAAAACCTGAAAATTATACGGCATGGGGCCTTAAATCTTATCTTTAATTTAAGCCAGGAAAACTTAAAAAATCTTCTTGGGTGCCCGAGATATGACTAAAAATGTTCAATCGTATCTGAGATCAATTTTATTCGACGATCACGGTTCTCGGCTGGTCTTCTACTCGCCTCCTTCGTTGAGGCAGGACCAAATAGGCCACGCACAGAGGTGGCGCCTAAGTGGACATTGTCCTATTCTTTAATATGGAGATAATATTAGATTCAAATGATTGTCAACAATCACAAATAACAATAAATATTCTTTTTATTCACCATAATTTGAAATAAAAATTACTAATGAAGAGAACCAAAAGTATAAGAGGCGCCACCTCTGTGCGTGGCCTATTTGGTCCTGCCTCAACGAAGGAGGCAAGTAGAAGACCAGCCGAGAACCGTGATTGTCGAATAAAATTGATCTCAGATACGATTGAACATTTTTAATCATATCTCGGGCACCCAAGAAGATTTTTTAAGTTTTCTTGGCTTAAATTAAAGATAAGATTTAAGGCTCCATGTCGTATAATTTTCAGGTTTTTGAAAGAATTTTCCTGGGTCGTGCAAAAAGTTGAATTTGAGGTAGAAAATTTGAGAAAATCTTGAATTTTTTTTTTGAACTTCTCAAGTGCTGTACCATTTTCAGGAGGTCAAAAAAATATTTTTTGGGTACCAATAGACGTGGAATTTCATGAGCTTCCCAACAGTTTTTTGAAAAATGCGCTATCTCTTTTTTTCGCCGAAATCTCGTGGTTCGAAGTCAGCAGTGATTTTTAATAGCGCTCACGCGAGTCGTGCGCACAATTTCCGACGGTAGTGTACCTTTAAAGCTGTTGCTGAATGTGTAGCTTCAGTTAAATATTCTTTGAAAGCTTCGGAAGTTCTTTTTTTAGTGAAAAACTTACTTAAATCTTCAAGAATTGTAATAGATTCCGGGAGATTCATGTGAGGATCTTGCAAAAGTTTACTGGCCACATTGATCTTCAATAGAACTTCATTCCATATTACAATGGAACATATGAACTTAAAGCTCTTGATTTTTGTTGATAAGCATAGAGCTTGGTGTCTCGCTGACATATCACTGTCTTCCTCTGAGATTTTAATTAAACTATCATGAACTTTATCAACGTGGTGTCGTGAAGGTCTTACAGAGTCATTCCTGCAAGACCATCTTTTCTCTTCATTGTTAAACTGAAATGCATAAAAAATGAGGTTTCATGTTCATGATCGTGTCACTGAAAGAGACTTTCTTAAATAATTAAACAGCTAAAATAGATAAATGAATTTTGAAAATATAAAAAAATTTAAGTTTTTAAATAATATCTTACCATAATTTTGGTTTAGGTGCACCTTATTTCATATCAGCCTCCTCTTACTGCTTTTCTTCGACAACACACATTACACAGAACTTAACACAACAACAACTAAATTACAACTGAGCTACCTTCGTTGCTCTTGGCCTGATGTTGCTTGAGTGTTGGTGACTTCTGAGGTACTAACGAAGCGACATCTCAAGTCAAGACTCAAGCGATCGTAATACAGCTAAATAGAAATGATGAATTATTTTGCAAAAATCGAATTTTCAAATTCGATTTCTAACATACATTGTTTCTAAAATGCTTTCAGATAGAAAAGAAGGTTAAAATAAAGAAATTCTGTAACTGATAGTGGGCTTGTCCCGGAAAAAATTTTGCAAGGAGAAATTTTAAAAACGTAACTTTTATGTAATTTAATTAAAACGCATGGTCTTCGAAACATGTTTGAGTACAAATTCAAAATTATTGTTATCACGGTTCCGTTCCAGGACACCAATATGGCAAGGGCGGCGAAAAAATGTCTCCTAGAATAATAATATAAATAGAACAAAACCATTTTGATTCATCATTTTTTTTAATTTCTCAAAAAATTTTGTATATGGCGTGTATGGTGTATGGAGAAATATAAAAAATGTAACTTTCATGTAATTTAATTAAAAAGCATGGTTTTTGAAACATGTTTGAGTGAAAATTCAAAATTATTGTTATCACGTTTCGGCGAAAAAATGTCCCCAAATTTTAGTTATATGTATAGCAATGCATTTATTTATTCGATTCAACAAAACTTTAACTGATTCAATTAAACATTTTTCGGAATGTGTTCAAGAGTGCATGTACAATTATACATATTTCGGTATTCAAACATTTTTTGCGTAAGAAAATTAAAAGAAAAATTATTCCACCTAGTTCTACTTTCGATTTCGTAAATTTACAGCAATTATTTGTCCAAGAAATGCTTTTTGCGGGAAGATTACGGATACATTTTTAAAGTGTATCAAGGATTAGTATATATGTAATGGCCATCATAAAGTCTACATTCTAATATTCCTGAACCTAGATATCTTTCATTACTGGAAAGAAATGGGTTCCAGACGAAAATTCAGGGAAAATCGAGGGAAAAATCCCAGAAGACAAAGGCACGAGAAATGGCCCACTTAGAAATTCTATTGCGCTAAGAGATTAGTCGCCTGTTAACGATCAAACCCTTTATATTTAGTGCAGTTTGGCCGCCCCCCACCAAGAGCCAAACTTGGCCGCCCGTGTACCCCGCACACATTGCACCCTATTACGCGCCGGCTTTGACTATAGCGTATGTGGTATGCCTGGATTCGTGAATGAATAAGGTAGAAGGACTATTTGTCAAATTTCAATGAATCTTAATGACATTAAAAATATGCTTGTTCAAAATTACCCTACTTTTGAAGACCAATTTATAGGTTTGAGACTATTATTTTACATTTAAAAAGTAAGATTTCAATACAAAACGATTTTTTTCTAGTATTATGCAGAATTTAATTGCAAATTTTCACTGGATATCAAGTATATTTCGGAACTATCTCAACGAAATGTTTCGATTAGATGAAAATTCAAGTGGAGTATCATTTTCAAACTTTCAAAATTAATTTCGATTTCTTGCAGCTTTATAATATGTATAACCATTGTATAACTGTTGGCATTCGATTGCCAAAATCGGAAACTTGGGTTCTTTTCATTTTTCGATTATTAGGTTCAATTTATATGATAAAAGTGACTCCTAAAAGTATATATCATTCGAATCAGAATTTCAAGAAACATGCAGATTCGTTGAACGTCAGAGAAGTATTTTTGGCAAATTTTTTGGGAACTTTAACATTTCGTACATTGCTTTGGTGGCTAAAGAGAAAATTCAGAAATGAATCTGAGAAGATTTTCTTCAGATTGGTGCCAGATGTGATTTACAGTTAGCGTGGGCCCTAGAACTTGCCGGGGTGAGGTAAGGGAAATGCATTGTAGTGAATACAATAGCGTGGGCGTGCCTAAATGTCTCCTCAATATTTGGCCGCCAGGATCGGTAGTTACTTGCCTTGAATTTGCTCAATGCAGACACTTTATTGGCACATGTTTTCTCATATTTATTTAAGAGAAATTATTTAATTAGATACATAAATTTGTAGATAAAATGTCAATCAATAGTAAGCATTTCGAAAATTTCTGAAATAATCATTACAGGCTGAGAAATTAGTCTTCAAAAGTAGGGTAACTTTGACCGAGCATATTTTAAAAATAAGAAATGTTTTTAAAAATTGGATAAATAATTGGAATAGCTCATTATGTTCTGAATCCAGACATACCACACAAGTCATCTTTTTCTCTATAGTTTCCAAGGAACTATTGGCCAACTATCACCTTACAAAAGCTCATGTCCCCAGCCCTCTTAAGCCATTTCCCATTCGGGGTAGGCGTGACACTACCCGATTTGGGTAGTGTTTCTAGGTGGATAGTTTCTTGTATTAAATAACTACAAGTGTGGGCTTACCACACCCACGACACGCCAACAGCGCGCAATTAGTAGTATTCCCGAACGGTCACCCATCCAAGTACTAACCGCGCCCAACACTGCTTAACTTCAGTGATCTAACGAGAACTGGGTTTTTCAGGGTGGTATGGCCGTTGGCCATATGATATGAAATAATAAGCGAAAATTGTATTTTAAAAATAACTAAAATTTATAACCATTTTTCGAGACTTTCGAAACCTTATTAAATTAACGGTGTTGACATTTTTAAATTTAAAGTTACTTCATAATGTTCGTTTTTGTTCAAAATTTTATGATTATGATATTTTTTTCTACATTTTTTAAGCTGAAATGTATAAAAGTACACTTTCAAATTCGTTAATTTGCAGGTTGTGTCCACTTTCGCTGATGAATATATTTTAGGGAGAAAAGTGAAAAAATTACGGATTCACAATATATGTATATTAGGTATTCATTTTATATCCCTTCAAATTTCGCGTTTGTCACGAGCAGTTTTTTACAAAAAAAAATCAGTTATCAAAATAGCCTCCAGTGCTGCTATTTTGAGGTTTCGTTGCAGGTCAGCCCTCTGAAGAAGTGAACTGCAATGTTCACGAAACGTCGGCAACATTCATAGTTTCGCACACGATTGAAACCCGAAAAATCTTTAAATTCTAAATTTTAAATTTATTAAAATGAATCATCGTGAAAGTATTAAATCTATTAAAAACGATATCATAAAATGAAGATTGAAAAAATAAGGATTATAAAAAAAATGAAAAAAGAATGATCAGATATTAAAACAGTCAGAGAGAAACAAAAAAAAAGATCGTGATAGAAAGAAAGTAGAACAGTATAATACATGTAAAGAAGAAACACGAAAAATTGAACGTATTACATTGAATAATCTTATTCATGAACAAACAAAATTTAAGCAACAGAAAATAGTAAATAAAATATCAATGTGCAACAATGAGGTTGAAACTCGTGCACTTCTGAGGATAAATGAAAAAATAAATACGAATATTTGTCGAGGAGCTATGAATGAAAAATACATAATGAAAACATTTCAGAAAGAAAGAAGTTTAATACAAAAAAATGAAAATAATAAACGTTTGAATCTAATAATAAAAGATATAGAAGAAGCATCAAATTCATCGTCAAAAGGGAATACTTTCACTGATAATCGTAAAATTAGTGAGACTGTTAATGCATCACACATTTATAAATATTCAGAAGATTATCCTGTCAAAATGAACATCTTATGTAAACATTGTAGGGCTAAACATTTTCAAGATGAAAAAGTTAACAACTGCAAAAATTCTTTTAACGATTGCTGTAGTCAGGGTGGTGTACAATTAGACTCAATACCGTATTCTAATGAATTACGGACATTGTTAGATGGATCTCATACTAAATCACATCATTTTAAGAATAATATAAGGTTTTATAATAATTCATTCTCTTTTGCATCATTTAATGCTAACGTTGTTAATTTTAATGGTAGGAGGCGAGGAACATTTTGTTTTAAAATTCAGGGACAGATTTATTATCAAATAAATAATGCTCTATATCCTGAAAAAGATGATGATCCATGCTTTGGACAACTTTTCATTTATGATGCTGACGAATCAGTTCAGTATAGACTGAATCAAAATGAAAATTTAGATAAAGAAATCTTACGAACAATAGAAAATATAATGTATAATGCTTTCACAAAATCTTATAAAATGATGTCATAAGTTATTAATATAGAAACAGAATTAGCAAGAAAAAACAATGAAGAAATTCCAGAATTAAAATCACTATTTACTTTAAAGAAAGGAATGGATCGCGAAAGATATCATTGTCAAAGAACTAATGAGGTAGCTGCTATTTTCAACACAAATTCAGAAGGTGAAATATCAGAATCTCATGTTACTATTTCCAATGAATATACTAAGGAATTGAAACTAGTGAGCAATTTAGATCCGAATGTTGAACCTTGGCTATATCCTTCATTTTATCCTCATGGAAAGCAAGGTTATAATACTAATATGATTCGCTGTGATAGTCATCAAAGGAATAGAAATCATACGATTTCAAGAGCAGC
>CAKNXH010028316.1:0-13227 GCA_932178445.1 Andricus quercusramuli | reverse complement strand
CCTTTGTTCCTGCCTGAGAGTAATCTTCAATGCGTCTAGATCTACGTCTACTGGCCACAGTCTCAATGACACACTTCATGCTGGGCCCAAATTGCAAATCAAGTCAAGCCACGGACTAATTCGATGGAGACGCCACAGGCGTGATTGCGACGCTGAATCCTGCCTGATGCAGCGGCAGATTGCGGTGAATGAACAAGACATCGATTTGCAACGCACTGTTATTGAGTGCTTGGGAGAATGACCCCGTCGCATACTATCGATGGTTGGCTGTGACATCTACCCGAGTTCTTTTGGAGGATCGCTTTGTCGACGACATATCGGCTGGATGCAACGACCTTCGAGAAGCGAAGCGGCTTCAGGAGCAGCTTGTCGGCGGATTTCGTCTCCGCAAATGGATCGTCAATCCGCCGGAGCTGCTAGAAGATTTACCAGAACAAGACCGTCTTCGCTCGACCCGACTTCAACTTTGCAGCGATGGCATCACCAACGAGCTCGGCGTTTGCTGGGATCCGCAGAGTGATTGGGTTCATCTGACTCCCCGGAGATTCACTCGCATCGTTCGACTGAGCGCACCATTTTCGACACCCTTGTAAAATGGTTTAATCCTTGCTGTTAGATCGCGCCCGTCATTCTTATGCGAAACTATATCATACGAATATTACGCCTAGACACAAGGTTGAAGATTGTAATTGACATTAATCGACTTGCAACTTTCTCAAAGGTTTTTGTGGGTTTCCTTTGGGTTTAGCACGGCATAAGCCGAGGTGGCTAAGCGGCATGGGGCTCACGCACCAGTCGGTGCCTCTCATGTCCGTCAAGTCAGAATAAATGAGCGAGTGTTATTAAACGCGAAGCGACGACATCAGCGACTTCAGTCGAATCAGAGCATAGAAATTCGGCCTAACCGCGGGCGGCTAGCAGGTAATCATTCAAGGAACGAGACGGGCGGTATGTTTGGTTTTCGGCTCGTCTCCAAGAGAGGGCGTCCTTGAGGACCATCGAGGTCCCTCTCGTCGACTGTTGCGCACCTACTTCCCCCAGTTACTCTTCCCAAGTCGCCCCGAACGGACGTATGCCGGCGCGTATGTGACGACGCGATAGCAGTTAAGTGTAGTTACTCGGTGTGTGTCACCCAACCGATGTCCGGTCCGAATGTTATAGTGTAGTGGAGTGGAGTGTGTTAAGCCAATAAGCCCAGGATATCAACAAACATTTGGCGCCTCTTATTTCTTGTGCTCTCCGGCCACCCCCTCCCTCCAGCAAATAGAAACAATTTGAAATCCTGCCAAATTTTTTTCTAAACTGTGTCGTATTCCTGGATTGTGATTATTTCAAGTCCCAAGTATCTTTGTAGTTTGGCCGACAGTATTAGTTTATATATATAATTTTTGCAGACGGTCGTACGTAAAGAAGAAAGTGGAGACGACAGGTATGTTTTCATTGTTGTTCATTCCTAGGCAGAAGTGGCTGATCTCCTTGGAAATGAGACAGAGCTCTTAGTTGAGGTACTGGTAATAGTACTTGAATTATATTTCACGTTTTATTTCAATAGTAGGGATCACAGTTTATGCCAGTTCATCCCTTTCTGCATTTCTTCACAAGCTTTCGGTTTATTTTGTAATAAACAAAAACTTACGACATTTGAAAACAAGGTAATTGAAAATTTTAAGAAATGGCTTTCTGCAGGAAACATAAACAAATTCGAAAACATCAGATGCTTCTGTAGCCTATAGTATGCAGAAAACAAGTATGTTGTTTGATAGAGGAAATTAGGTGGCCATAAAAAAGTGTGCCAAAGCACAATCCAACCTGATCAATCTTTCGAAAGTTTTCGTGCCTACACGATACTACAGACAGACAGACGGGCAGACGGACAGACAGACAGACAGGTATACAGACAGAGACCTTCGTAAAAATCGTTTTTTCTGACTCAGGAGGTCTAGTAAGGTATGTCATTCTTTTCAAAAAAATACTTTGAACAATTCAGGGTTCAACACTTAAAAGATTACACTAGATTACACTTAAATACATTAAAAACAAAATTTTCCAATTTTATTTCGAAATTGTATTATTTATGCATTTCTTGATCTTGGCTCTTCTTGAATTCTGAAAAAGTGTTTCCATCGGTGAAAAATGCAAAGGTGTTCAACAAATTTTTGACAGCGATAAAAAAATAAGTTTGAAAAAAATTGACTATAAAGTTTGTGGGAAAGTTGTCAAGGCGTCACTTTTAGTGAGTGGACCCTTTCGTGTATTTCTGTGTGATCCCTGATGTGTGCTTTTGGAAACGAATTTAGGTATATTTGGAAATTGAAACCATTTTTGCGACATTGAATTTTTTCTTCTTTTCTTATTGGATTTACAGCATATACTCTAAACAGAGGCGAATATCTGCTCTGGGCTGAACCGCAATTTAAAAAAAAACTAGATCGTCATGCACGCGCCTATGTGAATTTTTCTTACATGAATGTTGAAATGTTAATAACGAAGAATTTTGTAATTGGAAATTTCATTCAAAAATATATTATTTTTCTTAGAATGGTTGTATTTTCTACATTCCTATAACGCTAAAGATAATACATTTTTAAAAACATAAGTAATTATTAATTCATTCATGTTGTAATGATAGCATAATATTTGCAGAATGACAGTGAAAATACTAATTCGCTCATGGGCAAAAATGTTTTGTTGGATACGTTACATTTTTACATAAATTGTTTGAATTAATATTGTTTGTAACTTTTTTTTATATTATAACCTTCCAACTGAATAAGTAAATAGTAATATGTTTTGTCGAACTTTGATTGGAATATAAAAAACGTTTTTTTCCTCATTATAATCGTGCGTTCTACTTTTATAGAAATAATTATTCTACAGCTATACGATTTTCAATTGAAGTGGCGATATTTCATCTTTTATGTAAATTATAATAAGTTTCCTGTAGAATTTGAAGAAATTTTATAATTTTTACAAATGTATGGAAATATCTAAAAAAATGCCAAGAAGAAGGGAAATGAGGAGAGGTGTCAAGACCTTGAAATGTAGTATCCCTTTTTATTGGGATTCATTTACAGAGATATATATGGATTATTTGGGAAAAAGAGCACCAAAAATATTAAAACATGATTAAGTCATTGGTTTTAATTAATTAAATTCTCATATCAATTATATAAAGAAAGAGAGGATATAAAAATAAAACAAACATGTATAAATGCGACTGAAAACCTGAAGATTGTCCAAATACAGGACCGAAACGTCGCCACGAAATAAGAATGAAATAAATTATTTATGCGAAAATTTGACCGAATAAAAGGCCTACACTTTATTATAATATTTGGATAATAATATAAATTAAACGGTCGCAAATACTACCAAGTCCCCATAGATGTATATCTATATAGCCTACGGCCATACCAAGCTGAAAAAAACAGTTCTCGTTAGATCACTGAAGTTAAGCAGTGTTGGGCGCGGTTAGTACTTGGATGGGTGACCGTTCGGGAATACTACTAACTGCGTGCTGTTGGCGTGTTGTGGGTGTGGTGAACGCACACGTGTAGTTATTTACTACAAGAAGCTATCCACCTAGAAACACTACCCGAATCGGGTAGTGTCACGCCTAACCCGAAGGGGGAATGGCTTAATGGTATACATACATACATACATACATACATGTAATCTTCGTACGAAAGGTATACTGTTCTTATTTTAACTGAAAATCATTTGGCAGAATTTTGTTCAGCTTGTAAAGGCTTCTGACTGAAATATTGCATTTTTTTTTAATTTCGACGGGCTTTGTTGAAAGTTGCTTTCATCCTCAATTTTTCTTCTCTCAATAATCATACTTCCTTTTAGCAGCTATTGCTTGTCCATGTTAGGTTTGTTGTTAGTATGTTTTATGTTGTCTTTCGTTGGAATTGATAGGTTAATTCTGTTACCTATAAAGCAATACATTTTTTTATCATGTAATCTTACAAAAGGGTGTTATGAGTAAGGTGTATTTTTAAGGGAAATTCCTTCTTTTGATAGAACTTTAATGTTTGATGATGAATCATTATAAAGTGGAACACGTAAACAAAAAACTTTATGAACTATTTTTCCATGCGGCAATAACGTTGCCGCCAATCCTGTAAATGCCATGTTACAGACACTCTTTTTTTTTACTATTCATTAAATACCATAATGTTATGTAAATAAATGTCTTTCCAGAACCACCTGGAACATCAACGTAAAAGCATGTGCATTGACCTTGGTCATTATTCTCAATTGCTTTTAGTATTTTGTCAACAAAATCTCTTTGTTCATCATTCAGTTTTGTATAATATTCTCTTGCAATTAAAATTCCTTCTATTGGATTTATATTGTCAATATTAATATTTACATCAGGAACTGATTGAATCATTGTTGGAACTTCAAGGAGGCTAGATCCTTCGGTCGTGAGTAATATGTCAATATCTTCGTATGCTCTTTTTTCACTTTGAGTAGCACTTAAGTTTCTTGCATAATCCTCCGACATTGAGTTCTTAAATTGTTCCCACAGTTCTCCTGGATGCAATGGACGATAGTGAATAAGAATGCGCACAAGTAATCTGCGAAGTGCTTGTGGCATCGACCATTCTATACCTTCATTCATTGCTCTTTTCCATTCGTCATTATTTTCAATAAGCCCAAGTGCTAAACATGTTGATGAAAAAGTTTGGTAGATGACGTTATGAACCTTCTTTAAATCTTCAAATGATGTTTTACATTTTACTGATAATAGCAGTAAACTTAAATAAAATAATTCTTGTTGTGATGGGCTCACAGAATACATTCTTCCAACACAATTGCTAGATCTTTCGCGTCGGACCCATCTATTATTGTTTCCTTGTTTTATAAAACCGTAATAATTAGGAATGTCTGTGCAATAAACATTTTTTGCAAAACAACCGCGTTCATTTAATGCGAAATAATGTAATTGCATTGTTGATTTATTTAAAGCTAGTGGTAATCCCTCTTCTGTGACATCAGCATTATCTTTTATTTATTTCCAATAGGAGTTGCAGGTGATGGTAATAAATAAATCAGGTTTTCCATGCTTTCTTACAATGGCCATAGCATCTTGATACTGTTGCATCATATTTCTAGGCGAACCTGGAAAACTTGATGGAAGAACTATCATTTAGCGTATGCACCCATTATTCAAATACGCCATGTTTTCCAAATGGTCAATTAACCCTTTATATGATACAGCTCTTAATTCTTTTTGATTATTCTTACAATACTGTAATCTGTCTTTTTCAACCTTCATGTAGCCATCTGCAAGCCATTGCTGAAACAATATACCACCCATTATGAATGGGTTCCAGTCAAATCTTATTGCCATTCGATATCGTATATATTCTGATCTAGTAACACGTTTATTATCATCATCAACATGAGAAATTTTTGGATTCCAACCAAAATAATCATATGGAAGAAATAACGGGGTAGGTCCACGGTTCAACATTTGGATCCATAGAACTGACCATCTGTAGTTTTTTTGTTTGTTACTAATAATAACATACGAATCTAGGCTTTCACCTTCAGAATTGGTATTAAAAATTGCAGCAACTTCATTTGTTCTTTGAAAATTAAAACGTCTACGATCCGCATACCTGGCTTCAAAGTGAATAGTCGTTGTAATTCTGGTATTGATTTATTATTCTGTTCTGCAATTTGTATTTGATGCTTCAATTTATCAGACATCATCGCCTATGATTTTACAAATATAGTGCAGTCAAATATAATTTTATCAATCTCATGCAGTATTTCTTGATCGAAAGATATATTCTGTTGTAATCTATATTCTGCAGATTCTTGACTATCATATATGAAATGTTGACGAAATGGTGGATTATCATTTTCTTCAGGAAACAAGGCAGTATTTATCTGATAGTATACTTGCCTTTGAACTTCAATGCTGGAAATTGAATTGTTTTCGCATTAAAATATGAGAATGAGAAGCTATTATTATTACATATTATGAGTTGCATAAAATGAGATGATTTAGGATGAGATCCATCGAAAAAAATTTTCAAATACTCGGGAAAATCCGGTAAATCATCTATAACTATTTTACCGTGACCACAACCATCACATAAGTGTGTTCAGACAAGTTATTGGCCTGTTATTCTTAGGGTCAGCTAAGTTGCCCGTCTTCGGCAGGAGCACTGTGTGCCCTTCCACCAACCAGTCCGGAATAGGCTCTTCCGACTTTAGATATGAGGCGAAAATTCGGGCCAGATGATGGCGGGTTGAAGGAAACTTCTTCCACCAGAAGGTCTTGATACCATCTGGTTCCAGAGCGGAATAGTTCTTCATTCCTCTTAATACGTTTTTCACCTCCTCGGTAGTGATAGGTGGGCATTCCTCCCTAGGTGTTATGAGGACATTGCACAGCTCCGTGAAGCTATTTATGTTCTTTGAGCCTTTTTGAAGTGAATGTTGGACTCCGTAGACTTCTCTCCAAAATGCTTCGACCTCCTCTTGTTTGGGCGGATGGTCGACAGTATCTGGAGGGTCTTGGAAGAGTCGACATGGGTCAGATAAAAACTGTTGATTTTCTCTGACCCACATCTCTCTCCGCTCTAGACTTCTCCTAGCGTTAGATAGTACTCGTATTCTGTCAACAGCAGTTCACGCGCGAACTGTCGAACCTGGGCAGTAAAAGTCCAGCCAGATGTTATGTAGTCAATCACATACCTGAAGCATCGTTCTTCCTCCACTTTGACCAATTTTTAACATAATTGTAAGATTATAAATTTCATTTCACAGCTTGAGACTTCTGTTTTTCATATATTTCGAGATGAATAATTGACTAAATTTTCAAGATTTTCTATAACTGGAAGTAGCTAATTCACCCTTCAGATTGAAAATTCATGTATTCTGTACAATAATATTCTTTTCAGGTAGAAAATTAATCTTTCTGGTTGAAAATTAATTTATTAGGCTTTAAAATTAGCTTTTTTTCAATAGAAACTTAATTTTTCAAACTGAGAATTTATCTATTCCATGCTTTGGTTGGTTAAACATCAATTGTTGAAAAATATGGAAACAGTAATTTGTTTATAATAATTGTTTAAACAATCACCAAATAGAATCTATTTCAAATTAATACATATAAAAAATTTATCTCTAGTTTTGTACCAAAACAATGAATTTAAATTTACCAATACCGAGAAATAACTTTTGTTTAATGATTTGTTTCTAGCGTAATAATTTTCTTAAATCATTCTTACTAACTGGTGATTAGTTCGAGAAAGAACTTGTCTAATTAATCTAAAAAAAATTTAAAGAAATTATTCTGAAAAATAAAAAATAGAATATCGCTTGTTTCTTAAATAAAACATAGGTGCTATTTGGGAATTGTTGGAACAACTTTTATAAACAAATTCACAGTTTGGATATTTCACAACGAATGAGCTCAATTTTCTGTTACGGAATCAACTAAAATTTTCTTTCTCCTGACTTTTTGCTGTGATAATTTGCAGGAATGATTGGTTACTATTTAGTCAAAATTCAACAAAACCATTCATAATGCGCTGCTCAGCCCCAGCTTGCGGTGCGATTGTTTATCTTCAAAAAATGTAATCTTTTGTTTCCTTTTTAGAGTTGAGTTCACAATTCGAGAGATATCCTCAGGGCGACTTCTTTCCTGGTTTCACTTCTGGTTCTTCCTCTGGCATGGGGCATTCTTCTGGCAGAGACCATCATGGCATGGATAATCAGCCTGCTTATGGCATGGGGCATCTTGCTTATTATGGGATGGGGCATCTTTCTGATTATGGCATGGGGCATCTTCATCCCATGTATCCTGCTCGTGGCATGCTGGAACCTCCTTCTATGTATTCTGCTGCTGCCGAGCCATCTTATCATGTAAGGCCCACGTCTCCTCCTGCAAGGCAAGGAGTTTATTTCAGAAATGCAAAGAATCATATCGACGGCGAGCTAACTGGATTACTAAATGTGTTATCAGAAGTTGAGACTCGTAAAATCTTGGCATTTGTCAAAAAATACAAAAATGGCCATACGGTTCCAGGTGGAGTATTTATACCTTATAATGGTTATGGTCCAGGCGGAGTTCGAGCACTTATATACACAGGCGAACAACCCTTTGTTAGGAAACTGACTGAAAGTGAAGAAAATGACACTACATGTGGAACGAATTATCCAATCAATACCAGCACCAGTACTCGTCTGATCACTGAAGTTAAGCAGCGTTGGGCGCGGTTAGTACTTGGATGGGTGACCGCTTGGGAATACCGCGTGCTGTTGGCATAAAAAGTGGGACGATGGTCGTGGGGGTTAAGGCGTAGGCTTTGAACCCACTCCGTCGGCTTGCGGGTTCGATTCCCGCCTCGCACTCTGGGAGAGTCTCGGTGGCCCATGCGGTGAACACTTGCCTAGCAAGGGAGTTGTTCATCTCCGGAGAGTCGTGGGACCGGTACCTCTAGAGAAAAAGGTTCTCTAAGTACTTAAGGCTGTTGCTCTTGGTGGTTCGGAACCCACCTTAAACTGTAGGTCCCCCTCCCACCACCAAGTATGTGTGTGGGAGGTGTGTGAAGGAATAGGGAAGAGATACAAGAACAATGTAAACCCTCAGGGGACACATTAGAAGTTTCCATTCCAACAATTGCCCTTGTTTTTTGCTCCTGTGAAGCCGTTTCGTCGTGCCAGGCCTACGTCTTTTTCTGGCATGCCTTCTGCTTCTGCTATGTCTTTTGCACCTGCCATGTCTTTTGGTCCTGGCAGGCCCTCTGTTCATGCCATGTATTCTTCTGGTACTTGAAATGAAGTCATATCCTTTCTTTACCGGTTCAGTAATTTATTTGAAAAATCGAGAGAATCTTCTGACCGTCGAGCCAACCAGATTACTAATTGTGTCAGTAGAAGTTAAGACTGGTAACGCCTTGGCATTAGTGGAAAATCAAGATGGTGTTCATACGGTCTTACGTGGACTATTTCTACCTCCTTTTCCAGCCGGACGTCGAGCACTGACTGACGCTGAAGAAAACGACGTTTCATTAAAAAATAAAAAATCAATTCTGCAGAACTTTAAAAATGAGCCTGCATTGCATTTATGAAGATTATGGATTTTTCATTTGATCCAAAAATTGCGCATTAGAATGCTCAAATTCTGAAGATCAATTGTTTGTCATGAATTTTTATGAGTAGCACCTGTAGTCTATCAGTATTTATGCCACATCAAAGTGATGACGGACTAGATGCATATTGAAATTTCAAAACTGAGCTTTATAGACAAATTTTCTTCATTGTCTTTAACAAAAAATCAGTGATTATTGACCGATACTTAAACGACGTAAATCTATAGAAACACTTTTAGAAGAAAAAAATTAATTTACAGATCTGAACATATGTTTCTCATTCATTGGAAATTAATTTGAAAATTTGCTTAAAAATTTCCTTATTTAGTTAGAAATTATATCATTTTATTTAAACTTGAAATATTTTGTTAGAAAATAATATTTTGGTCGAAATTTCAACTGTTTTTATGGAAATTCCTCTTTTAGGTTGACAATTAAACATTTTTTTGAAAATTCCACTATTTGATTAGAGATTATAGTTTTTGTTAAAAAGTATTATAAATTTATATTTAGTTGGAAATTATCTTATTTCGTTGTAAATTCTTACTTGCGTGTCGAAAATTCACACATATTTTATTGATTTATCATCCTTTTTCGTTGAATTCATCTATTTTTCATATAAAATTGAATCTTGGTTGAAACTTGGTTGAATGTGCAACTAGTATATATTAAAATCTTTTTGATTACCAATTTTGCTTTTTTTGGTTTAAAATTAAACTAGTTTGTTGGAAAATTTTTCCTTTCTTAGAATAAACATTAATTCTTTTAACTACAAATTGTTGGATTAAAACTAATCTTTTTTGGTGGAAAGTAAAATTTTCAAACTAAAAATGTAATCAATTGAAATAATCTAATTTATTATTTTTGGCATTTTTATGCTTTTCCAACGTATCACAGAAGTCTGTAAATTTCATTTTTTTTAAACTGCATGTCCATTAGTCTTCTCGATTTCTTCACTTAAAATGATTTCTGTTAATCTAGTGGAATATTTATTAACATTGGTTAATTAATTTTCAATTATTCAAACAAATAGAATTTGTTCAAATAATATTTTTTTCGAAATTTAAAAAAAAAATTATTACCATTTCTTTGCTGGAATATTTATCAACATTGTTAATCAATTTTTGATTATGTAAACAAATTTCATTTGTTTAAACCCAATTTAGAAATATAACAAAATTATTGTTTCCAACAATCAGAAGTTTTAATGTAAATATCAGAAAAGAAGAAGCAACAAATGTGGTCAAAAAAAATAATGTTAAAACAAATTAAAGGTTGTTGAGAATAAATAATAATGTAAAACCTCAAAGATTGGAAAGTATCGTAGAATAAAAATAAAATTATTCAAACAAATTTCAAATAATAATTTTTTGGAAAAAACAGGACTGTCAGGCTGTTATTACACATTTTATAACAAATTCAGAGAACAGTTACGTATTGGCCGAGAAATAAACACGCCTTTGGATGTAGACGACGAAGCTACTGTTCATTGTATCGCTGCACATGGCAGTGAAAATAATGTTGAGCAATTACGTATTTCAAACACGTATAGTGCTATTCGATAATTATTGCCAAACCGTAATAAAAATAAGCCAATCAAATTTCTTCAGATTTAGCTTCTTTCTTTTCCGCCAGATTTATAAAAAGTTAATTAAAATATCAAGAACAAAGTGAGAGAACCACTGCACTATGGGCCAGGCGGCCGAAAGTTTGGCCAAAAACAAAGTATGGAGTTTGAAGACAGGCTAATATTCATAAGTGCGAAAGAGATGCACTTATGCGCCATCTACTAGTATCTCATTTGCACTCACGCTTCTCTATGACTACCATGAAGTTGACCTTACGGTATATGTATTGTTAATACCAATATGCGTTGTGTTGATCATTGGAAGTCACGCAAAATAAATAATGTGCGATATAATGGAAAAAGTAATATATTTTCAAATTATTTCTAGATATAAATTTGTTCAAGTACATTTTTGGTTTAATATATCTTGAAAGGTTGCGAAATGACTGCAATATCTGTAAAACATTATACAGAAGTATATAGTATGCATAATGCATCTAGCCCTCAATTGATACTTTTCACGAGTGCGCGCTTTCGATTCTCTCTATTCCGAAATTTCACACCCAAATGAGAAAAATGAGGCGCGCGAGCTTCTTTCCTAAACCCACGCAAACGTTCAATTCACTCTTCCACCCAATATAGAGAAAATCTGAACAATTTTAATATTCTTACAAATAAACAATCATCTCAATTATCGTAAAGTATTTAAATTGATTATTATTAAAAATAATGAAAAATCCAGCACCCCATTTTCTGAGATGCAAGGCGAATCACAATAATCCAGCACCCCTTTTGTGTCAGGCAACGAGACTCACAATAATCCAGCACCACATTTTCTGAAAGTTTGATTTTTGTGACTACATATTCATAATCAGCGACCCCAAAAACACCCGAGTAACCACTTTTAGCTAAATCCGCCGACACTTCGAAATGTCTGCACCATATTGAGTCCGCCAATTTTAATTTTGAATTGTTGCCTACATATTCATAATCAGCGACCCCAAAAAACCCCGAGTAACTATTTTTAGTCGATTCCATATAATTTTCAAAATCTTCGCCGCCATATTGAGTCCGCTATTTTTAATTTTGAAATTTTGACTGCATATCCGTAATCAGCGACCCCAAAACCCCCCGAGTAACTATTTTTAGTCGATTCCATTTTTTTTAAATATTCGCCGCAATATTGAGTCAGCCATTTCGATTTTTGGATTTTTGACTGCATATTCATAATCAGCGACCCCAAAAACCCTTGAGTATCTATTTTTAGCCGAATCCGTAGACTTTTTGAATTTTGGCCAACATTTCGGTTGCCTGGCCCATATTGCACTGCTATGTTGCCAGGCCTCGGACTCATTTCAGTGATCAAAAATAGTGTCAATAATGGAAAAAATGAGTTTATAATTGTTTTTAAATATTAAGCCGCGGAAAGGTGCTAAGAATTCTTAAAATCCAAAATCTAGTATTTTCTTTTTCTTCTTATTTACTCTGAAATCTTTAAAAACCCTATGAATCTTGTGAAGTTCCTTGCAATCTGTTGAATTGACACAAAAGTCGATTGCAATTTTGGGAAAAATTCTGAACGCTCTAATTTCTCAGGAAATTTCATCAAAATTCTTGAAATCCCTTACAAATTTTTTTATTCCTGCAAAATTCTTCAAATTTTCATAGATCTTTTATAATCTCGTAAATCTGTTAAATTAACTCAAAATTTCATCAAATCCTTTGGATTCACATGAACAATGAAATATTCGCAATTGCAGTATTAAAATATTCCGTGCAAAAATATCTTAAATATCTTTTAAAATTCATTCTAGAACTTAAAAACCATTGGTATCCCGTGAAATCTCTCCATATCCCTTCAAATTTTTGAAACGTCCTTTTCTAAAGAAAGCAGAACCGTATACATGATCAAATTTCTTAATTCTTTGCGAACGTAAGTCGTCTCTGTAAAATCTTGGGGAATATTTTAATATCTTTGTGAAAATCTTCAAAGTTGGTAATTTTTTTTAAATCTTCGTGCAAATTTGTTGAATTCTTCATGAAATCTATGAAACATTTTTGAAATATTTCGTTAATCTTTGAAATGTTTTGAAATATTTGAAATCTGGTGTACTACCCTTGCTGAAATCTTTTAAATCTTCCTGAAATTTTTTGTGTTTGTTTGAGATCACTGGAATATTTGAAATCTTTTGTGAAATCTTTAAAAAAAAATTTGAAATCTTTTAAAATCTTTGAATTGTTTTGGAATCTTGGAAGTTTGGTGTACTGCTCCCTTCGTGAAATCTTTAAAATTCTTGAAATCTTTTGAAATCCTCATGAATTCTTCGGAATATTTCTTAAATCTTTTATTCTTTTGAAATCACTGGAATATTCTTAATCTTTGTGAAATCTTGTAAAAAGATTTGAAATTCTTAAAATCTTTCAAAATCTCTATGAATTCTTTAGAATATTTGTAAAAAGTTTCCTGAAATCTTTTTTATTCGATTGAAATCACGGGAATATTTAATATCTTTGTGAAATCTTCTGAAAAATTTGAGA
>CAKNXH010028301.1:0-39075 GCA_932178445.1 Andricus quercusramuli | reverse complement strand
GGACTGCTTGAACTTGATTGGCCAATTAAGTCTTTTTTAAAAAATCACAGGCATCGTAGAGAATACATATATAAGAACAACATAACCTGAAACCTCAGTTTCAGGTCAGCCCTGAAGATGTGAACTGCAATGTTCACGAAACGTCGGCAACATTCATAGTTTCGCACACGATTGAAACCCAAAAAATCTTTAAATTTTAAATTCTAAATTTAAATTTATTATAATGAATCATCGTGAAAGTATCAAATCTAATTCATCTTTGTCAATCGGAGAAGAGCTACCTTGGTTAACTAATGAGAACTTATATTCAGGGATAATGCTAACATATCCGGTATCTAGCTTTTCAGGTATACCCTATACCCTATACATAGGGATCATTCTAAGGATTTTCATATCCTCTTTGTTTATAACAGGGATCCTAATAATATACACAAGTTGATTCTTGATGATGGCAATTTTCATAGTAGAAGAGTTCATTATGTGCTGGATTTTGTCTTCGCTGTTATCAATATCGTATCGCGTTTTATATGTAACTTAAAATTCTCTAAGTGTTTCTTCTGAAATCTTAGGCGTTAAAATTTGTGGGTGTATAATACCATGTTTTTCAGTATTTGTGGCATTTATTGCTGCATCAAGATCTTCATTTAATTCGTCGATCAGAGTTCCTACTATTACTTATTTACTTTGAATGCATAGTGACCGAGTGTTATTGTTTGTTTTTTCTTTAACTTGATTTAGAAATTCACTTTTGTTGTCATTAAATATTTGGGCAAATTGTTTATTTATCAACTGCAGGTCACTATCGTCTCATGTCCTGAATATTGCTTTTCACGCGTCGCCTACGAAATTGAACAAACCGCGCTTGTAATGAGTCTGATCCATTCTAAGTTTTGCTGTCTTAAGTTAACCCTATCGTCCGTGCCTGTGAGGTTGACAATAATTAGGAGGGTCCACTCTCCATCGAACAGATAAGCTGATCCTATTTCTTCCATATAAATGTTGCCTTTCAATTCTTTGACGTTTACTCGATGCTCAGACCCCCAAGCACCGTTGCCAAAAGTAGAATCAAGGTGCCCATCCTAGAAGTGGGGCATTCACTGGTTAGCGTAGATACGGCTTCTTTCGTCATTTAGTAGAATCACATAATTATTATTGTATACCTTTTCTGTGATTACAGCTGGCCCTACCCAACTAGGGGTGAGTTTGTCTTGTTTTGGTTGATTTACGAGTTTAACGAAATCTCCTGGTTAGTATATAAGTTGATCAATCCAGAATACTTCAAGCTTGGTGTGGTGGCCAGAGATGAAGGTAAATTAGCTTCTCTGCCAAAAGTGAGTTCAAACGGAGTTTAACTAGTACCTTCATGCTTCATAGTGTTGTGAGCGAGTGTTGGGATCTTTAGGTTCTTGCCCCATTCATGTTGGTTGTCTTCGATGCACGCTTTTAACAAATTTTTAATTGTTGAATGTGACCTTCCAAGTGATCCGTTACTTTGGGGTGCTAAGCAGTTGTCTTGATGTGCTGTATTCTGAATATAGTTCGGGGAAGTAAGGTCGAAAAATCGATCAAACACCAAATGTTTCCCACATGGAATTTTATGTTCTTAATCGGAATTATATCGACCCCCAATCACTTACCTGGATTCTCGAATAAATTCCGCTGGAGCTTTCGACGCAGCTTGCAAGCACAGTTTGAAGCACGTAAAATTGAAGGTATTTGTGCTTATATCTTCGTAGCATAAACTCGTACAAAAAAGCCGTGGGAATCAAAATTGTAGGAAATATTAGGTCCTATAAGTGGAGAGGCCTCGGTGGCTCAGAGGATAGCGCGTCGGACTTCCATGCAGGAGGTCCGGGGTTCGATCCCGGAGCCGGGTACCAATGGAAATTTCTCTATGAACACCTTAAACTGTAGGTCCCCTCAGAAAAAGCTGGTATCGTACCAAGGTGGGGCCCCATGTCGAAGGGAATAGCCTTGAAGGTCGAAGCCGATTCTGTGAAGACTCGAAAATGAGTCAGCGTTCATCTTGCGCTTGGGAGCTTCTATAGGAGGCACCACGCTCGATGGTCGCTGGCCAATTGCGAGTAATGAACACACACACACATACACTAACGTAACGCACCAGGACAGTGCTTCGAATCTGTGCATCTACCTGATGACCTCAGAGGGATCGCTCCGTACACCCTGCTAGGGAGACTGCCGAATGGCAGAGTGGGCGAGGATCACTTTGCCTGATCAACGAAGGAGGACGTGGTTTACTGTGCGATAGGTATGCCTGGCACCTGAGAGGTACAATCTCAGAACGTTGATAACAACGGAAACCACCGAGATCCAAAAACACTCGGTGAAGGATGGCCGGGTTCGGAGTACTGCCTTGAGAATAAACACGGGTGTGGCACAATAGGCTTCTTAGCTTGAGCGCCAGGGATTGGGACCTCACGGAGCCCTTCCCGCCTACATCACAAACCAAACTAAACTAACTAGGCCCTATAAGTTGATGAAAGTCAATTTTTGAAAAAAAAAATTTTCAACCCTTAATTTTCCAATAATTGTTAAAAAATCGAAAATTTGTTTTTTAAGCTGTAAGTATAGAAAAAATAACGCTATTTACGTAATAATATATGGAAAGATAGAGTATTTACTTCTGAAAAACGTAATGTATTCAAATTTGGAAAATTCAGAATGGCGGCCGCGCAACCTGACGACGCGTTTTTTTTCCAATCGCCGTTCATTTTATGACAATTGATAATTTTGAGATACGGTTTGTTGCAATCGGCAGAAGAAAAGTAATTTTTTGATGAACCATAGAGAAAAAAATTTTCAAAATTTTTTTTTTCGTCCTTTTTTTTCACTGTAATGAAAAATAAAATTTTTTTTTTATGTTTTTTCGAAATTTGTCTCTGAAAAATATACATTTTGAAAAAAAAATTGTGATGCGATCTTTAGAAGCCGAGATAACGAAAGAAAAAGTTCGGAAAGTACTGACAATATAGTGTTAGTGTATGAACGGCAGATGCGACGCCAGGCTTGGCGGCGGGAGCGAGGCTTCCCCCACCACTGTGCCCGGCCGCTACCCAACGATAATTTTGTTGTGCGCGCTCGGAATACCTTCCTATTTCACAGGTATCCAACGAAAAAAAAATAATGCAGAAATGAATCTAGTTACCGTTTGGATTTAGCAATGTAACAAATCAATCACAATCTGAAAATTCCTGATCGTATATTGTCAGTACTTTCCGAACTTTGTCTTTCGTTATCTCAGCTTCTAAAGATCGCATTACACATTTTTTTTCAAAATGTGTATTTTTCAGAGACGTACTTATCAAAAATTGAAACAGAAACTTTAAATTATCAAAATATAACTTTTCTTCTGCCGATTGCAACAAACCGTATCTCAAAATTATTAATTGACATAAAATGAACGGCAATTGAAAAAAAAACGCGTCGTCAGGTTGCGCAGCCGCCATTTTGAATTTTCCAAATTTGACCAAATTTGTGGGACTGGTAGAGACGTGGGTAGAAAGAAAGGAATCGGATAGAATAGAGTCAAAACTGCCAAGGGGGTATAGGTGGAGACTCCAGGAGGCGGTCAGAGTGAAGAAGAAAGGAAGGGCTAGTGGGGGAATTATAAAGGAGGCTAGAGATAGATTAGAGAAAGAAATTCATGGAGAGGAAGAGGGGGAGGGAGTGCATTTAAGGGAAATTTTTGTTTTTTTGTTTTTAACTGCTGCCGGTTTTTACTCGAAGTTTCCCATTTAAAATGCATGGGGAAAAATCACTTTCTTCAGTTTTGGAAATAATTTTTTAGGGTTTGAAAAAATGTAACGGGAAAGTATGGAGGCTTGTAGAGAATTATCCAATGAAGAATTTGATGTATCGGACATATATGGATTTGACACCCCTAAAACACCCCTACAATTCCCTGAAAACTACCCTTAAAACCACAAATATCAATTCTTCATAAAAACGATCCTTTGAGCACTGTATTCTCATCTTCCTTTACCTAAAATGATTTATGTTGATCGAGTCAATCTAGTGGAATATTTATTAACATCTATTAATTAATTTTCAATTATTTGAACAAATGGAATTTGTTCAAATAATTTTCATTTGAAATTTTTTTATCGAAGTTTACTTTTATTTCTTCAGTGGAATGTTCATCAACATTTGTTAAGTAATTTGCAAAGTTTCAAACAAATTCCATTTTTTTAATTATATTTTCTTGAACATTTTTTTTTTTCAAGAAATAAGGAATTTTTGTCTACAAATTCGTCGAAGTGGCAGTTTATTATCTTTAATAACATGCATTTTTTTTTAAATATTCTCCAATTCTATAAAAAATGAATAATGATAATAAACTGCCAGTTCAACGAATTTTTGGAAAAAACATTTCTTAGACAAATGGAATTTGTGTGAATATTTGAAAGTTAATTAATCAATGTTGCTAAATGTTCCACTAGACCAACAAGAATGATTTTTACGAAGGAAAAAAATTTGAAAAACAAATTATTAACACAAATTACAATTGGTCAAACCATTGAAAATTAATAAATTATTGTTAATAAATATTACACCAGACTGATAGTAATAATTTTCAGAAAAAAAAACAAATTTTCGAAAAAAAATTATTAAACAAATTCCATTTGTTTAAATATTGTCCAATACATGGAATTCTTTTGGATAATTGTCTACAAGCCTCCATACTTTCCCGTCAAATTCTTTCAAACCCCAAAAAATTATTTCAAAAACTGAAAAAAGTGGCTTTTCTCCATGCATTTTACATGGGAAACTTCAAGTTAGAACCGGCAGCAGGAAAAATAAAAAAATAAAAAAAGAAGAAACATAAAATTAGGGATTTTCTTTTTTCGGATTTGGAACAAAATGGGGGAACCGTTGCCCTCTAGCATTAAAAAAAATTTTGCCATGCATTTTTGGGCTGCCCTAGTGTACAATGAGGATGAGATTGAAAGAATTAATGCCGGGGTGGTAGGAGGTGTCAGGGTAGGAGGCGTTAGAATTTGGTCACTAGCGTATTCGAGGAGGCCTTAAAGCAGATGGTAAAGAGGTTGAAAAGATACCTGGATAAGAAGGGGTAAGATCTGAATGCAGAAAAGTCCAAGGTCATCATGTTCAGAAAAGAAGGGGGAAGGGATAAGGAAGAAGATTGAAAGTGGAAGTGAAAGGCGGTGCAGGAGGTGAAAGTGTTTGTATACCTGGGCTTCGTGTTTCGGAGGAATGGGGGAGTGGGTGGTCACATAAAATAGAGAGTGAGGAGGGCAAATGTGGCGATGAGGCAGGTGTAGGGGTTGGGAAAGAAGTTAGTCGCAGATGATTTTGGAAGGAGGATTAAATTGTTTGACTCACTAGTAATGAGTGAGTTATTGCAAGGAGTAGAGGTGTGGGGGTGGAAGGACAGTGAAGAGGTAAATAGAACGCAGGAGAGGTATGTAAAGTGGACTCTGGGGTTGGCAAGGAACACGCCTTATTGTATTGTCAGGAGGGAGGACGAAGCAGAACAGGAGAAAGAGTGGTAAGATGGAGGTTGAGAGGGAAAAGTACATTAGAACGAATGGACTGCAGATGGATGAAGTGAGAAGGATGCACGAGGAAGGAAGGAAGGTATATGAGTTGGTTAAGAAGAACGGCATGGAGAGAGAGAGAAGACAGAAGGGGAGGAGAGAATAAGAGAGTCAAGATTCAACGGAAACTATGTTTGGATTATGCCAAGGGCGAGGGCGCAATATATATGTGAGGAAGGAGAGAAAGAAAGTCAGGAGCTTATAGCAAGGATGAGATATGGGTGCATGGAGGGTTTTAATAGTTTCTGGCTCTCTCGGGAAAAGAGGATGTGTGAACTGTGTGGGAAGGGGGATGCAAGAGTGGAGCCCTGGTTTGAGGAGTGCGTGGAGGAGGAAAGGAGTCGGATAAGCGTCGGATGAGACAATCTATTGCAACGCGTTTGCAGGTAATGTTGTGTAATGGAGTATCATTAATATGCGTATTTCTTAACATAGCAAAATAAAATATGGAAGAAGCAATGAAAGACAATGTATAGTAGTGATAATATCAGCGCAGAAGAGAATCTCATCTTTGTAAATAGCTTCAGCTTATTCTATAATCATAAAGAAGCACAAATAATAATGCTATTTACCAGAAGACAGAAAATATCACGTAGAAGAACAATATTTCATGATATAAACCTGGATCAATGAAACATTTTTCTTGTTAAGCAGCTTGAATTAATATCAGTGCTGATGATAATGTGATCTCAGTAAGTAGTTTCTTTAGGATACTAATTTTCTGAACCAAAAGATAAGAAGTTTTTGGCTTTTTTTTCTGTTACCAACAAAAATCATGAAAATTGATCGTGTTCACCAGCAAGAATAAATTAAATGTGAAACAGGTGATCATTTGGTAGAAATTAAGATTAGGGGGATGTGATTTGTTGATTCCAGTCTTCCACATCTTCGGGCTCATCATCCAGGATCGCGTTTTTGAGAGAAGTTGAGGGATATCGAACATTTTCTTGATTCCGTGCATATCCCAAAAACCATAATACTCTTGCAATATTTGCACACGAGCCTACAGTTTGAGTTTCCAATTTGAATGTGCAATAATATCCTTCAATGAGATCGTTCTCGTTACCGTCCATTTCATTATCGTACTCATTATCGTCAGCGAGTCGATACGCAACCCAAATTGGTACCTAGTCGCATTCTAATGTCGTGAAAAATTCTGACTCTGATTAGTCCAGGCCGCGGTATAATGCCTTCTCAAGCTCGATCTCCCAAGAGTTCTAGCTGAAATACCTTTTATTCTTCCCTCTGTAACTTACCCTGGATATACGATGGAGCTAATTTGACTTGATAGACACCCACAGTCAGAACCTTGAAGAAGTCCAAAGTTAAGTGCGGAAAGTCAAGTACGTGATGGAGCTCCAATCAAGCCCATCGAATATCACCACATATTAGATGCAGATTTTCGGCCTCCATTAACCCTTGAACAACATTTGCTTCGCGGGCTTCCTTGAACAACTGCCTAGCTAAATCTGCATCAGCCCCTTCCATGTACACAAGAGGGAGGTAGCGATTGATTATTGCTCCAGCCATTCGATAAAAATCACCAAGATGGTGAAGATGAGGCGTACGAATGACTTGCGCAAAGAATTTGAAAATCAACTCAATGTGGCAATTTCTAGCCTCCACGATCCATCTTGTTTTTGTAACCAGGCGTGATTCGTTTGCTTGCTCAGCAGTAAGTTGACGTTGCCCTCGCTCAAGGTGTGATGGCATTTTCCATCGGATTCCCAGATGCTACAAAAGGGGTCTAGTATTCCTATAGCCCAAATCAAACACAACAAAATCACCTTCTTGTAACCATGCTCTTATCCCTGCAATGCCCCTTTCGAATTCGTTGTGAAGCATTGCAGCATCGTTGTTTCGGGAGACAGATAAGTATGGCACTTGAATGTCAAGTATGTAGCCATTAGATGCAATGAGTAGTGCTTGTTTGACCAAATGACGTCTCAGTCTATGCTGTAGAATTTAACGTCTTAGGGAACGTAAGTGTTCAGAAAAATTAAGACGTTAGCTCTACTTCCCAAAGGAAGCCTGTGGATACCAACAATAGCATGACGAACTACACAACTACGATTCGCAGGTTCTGTCAGCATGAAAAATAGATTTCCGCTATTTCAATTTGAATAGATTGGTTGCAATTAATGCACAGCCTCGTAAGAGGTGTGATAATAAATGGTGGCCTATCCAAACCATCACGCCTGTGGATAGCAATATCGCGCTTATCTTGGTTTTCGTTTCTATCAATTCGAGCTAAAAGACCTGGCCGAGATAATCAATCACAAATATAATACGGTAAACGGTTTCTGAAATCCATTGCCACCTTTCTTCAAAACAACAATCTTGTATAATTATTGTGACATAAGTCACATTTAGTGACTTTACACAACTCGAGTGACTATTGTCAAATATATGAGATACCAACGATTATCAAGTGACACTGTCGAGTTCGAGTAAAATTATGAGACATTGCGCTACTCAAGTCGCATTCCATTATATTACATATCTTCACACGAGTTTCAAAAACATAAATTGGATTCAAGTTACTATTAACATGAAACAAAATCAAATGATTATTGCGGACTTGAACTGGCTGATCAGCGCCAGGAAGCAACGCTGGGAGTTGATTTTGTTGTCTGGGTGATTTCTTAAACGCTTAGTGTTAAAGTTAAAGTGGGAGCGTAAGAACGAGATAAGTATTCCGTATAAGGTGTTTCAGACTACTTGCCTTAAACTGTCTAATCCGAGCGAAACAGCAACGCTCGAAGTTGATTTTATTCTCTGGATACTTTCTCAAACGCTCAGCATTGAAGTTAAAGTGAATTAGCTATTTTCATCACCGATTCATAAAACCAAAAGCCTCTTGATAATACAAATCGAATTTCGCGATTGAAGCTCGATAGCATGCAATTATATGAACGTTTTGCGCGCTTCCTAAGCGCTTGGCGCATAACCCGAACGTTAAGCGCTTATCACTTTCAATGCGATTACATCGCATTGTTCGTCCGTGCAATTTTTTCCCTACATAAAGTAGCACGAGAGCAAAGGATGGAAAAAAAGTATGTGATATATTCCACTCCACAGGTAAAAATATGTACCAAAATCGTCGTAGTTCTGAAACTGTTCATAATTTGAGCTTTGCCGTTAAAATTTCTTGATCAGGAAAGCATAAACTGAAAAATATTAAAATCTTTGAAAATTCCACTGGGACCTTTTTTACCACGTATTTGGTGCGTGGTCCTTTCACGTTCTTAATTTCAGACTATTTATTGATCATAATTTTCATTCTGGTGTCTAAATTTTTCAAAATCTAAGACAGATAATTTTTCTTTATCACAATGGAAAGTGCACGAAGCGACCGCATCAAGAGCTGTCACTGCTTTTGGCACGAGCGGTTAGTGTCGAAATAAATTTTTTTGGAATGGCACGAGTCACAGTTGTCAGCGCACTGAACGCTCGATAATTCACACGAGCTGCTCGTGCTGATGGCAATACCAGCGCGAGCTCTGTAAGTATTGCGTTTAGCCCGGCCTGTTCTTGGGATTGGCAATAATCTCTCTTGTTAATTTTCAATAGCGCGTGATGTCAAATAACTCTAACGTTTAGTGACAACCGTGCACGTCGCTCAACTCATTCGCCGCATTACCAATTGCTGAAAGTACTAAGGGAAAACGTGTCATGATCACTTTGCGGGCTTGATAATTTGGGTAATTTTTTTAGATGATTTTTTTTAGCGATAAAGAAATCATTAAGTTCAGTGATATTACCTAATAGAAAAATATGTAATAAATTCACTTTTTTGTGTTCTCAGATAATTTTAATTTTCGCAATACAATTTGATGAAAATATTTTTGAATAGAACTTTCAAAGTAGAATTTTCATCAGAATTATGTTAATTAATGAAATAGGCACAATTTGAAGAAAATAGTTCTGAACAGAACTTTCAAAATAGAATTTTCATTAGAATTTAATTAATGAAATAGGCAAATTTATTATGAAAATTAATCTTGGAAATAATTCCATCAATCATATCTGATAAAATTTGATTCAATTTCATCAGATCTACCAAGAACCAAAATTAGCATAGAAAATCTGAGAAGTAACACTTGCAATAGAAAGCTGCGAAAGTAAAATTTCCGAAAATAAAAAATAAAATTAGAAGTTTCTCAAGAAAAGAGTAAGATTTCAACGTTGGGAATAAGATTTTAGAAGTAGAACTGAAGATAATTTCATTTATTTTTAAACTTCCAAAATTAATTATTAGAATTTCTAAAATTATACCTACAAATTTTGGTTTAGATCATCGGATTTCTGAATTGAAACTATAATGATTATATTGGAACGAAAACAGGAAATCACTTGCTAACCCATCTTAGCCACACGCTTATTGATTACGATTAAACTGCTCGAATAAGCAATCATGACATGCATGCAGGTTAGTACTTCTCGATCAGCATATAGTGATGTTTGCAAAAAAAGAAAGTTGTTGCGGCGAATGAGCCGAGAGACCAGCGCGGTTGTTACTAAACGTTAGAGCTATTGACACTACGCGCTATTGAAAATGAACACGAGAGATTGTGCCAATCCCGAAAACGGACCGGGTCAATCGCATCACTTAACAAGCTCTGCTGCTGTCGCCATAAACTTATTTTAACACTAACCGCTCGTGCCAGAGTTTCTCCGTGTGGGTTCACAATATTGAAACAATAAGTTGCCCTTATCAAAGAATGGACTGTTAATCTAATTTGATGGTTTTACATTTTTATAATTACTGAGATGAATTAAATAGATTTCTCTTCAAAGTTTACTCAAAACTTTCGGTTCGCAGAAAATGCGAATCCAGCCCCTCAATTTGGATGTAATTCAGCTTGTTTTTTCTCCTTTTTTATCATCCAGGATTTTAATTCATTTAGGATTTTATTAAGAGAATCTCGATTTTGTGCAAACTAGGTGCAATTTTTGCCCAAAACGAAAACGAGTTTGACTTTTCTGTTGATAAACCATTTCACAATTCTTCTTGTGCTTTCAGCTGGGCAGTGGATGATTACTCAATTCTGATTCTAGTCTTTGACACTTTATTCTCAAATTTGTATTAGCTCGTGAACCCATTCTGGGAATGTTATTATTACTAAATTTCATGAATCCATAACTTTAAACAGTTCGCAAATTATTTTAATTCTGTAAGTGGTTGTGTTTCATAATTCAATGTGTTTGCTGAATGGGCTCACGAATGGGAACGGGTTGAAGATCCAGATAAGTTATTCTTCAGGTCACAAAACACATTTCAGAACATAATAATCGGGTTGAGATGTGAGCAATCTGAATACTTTTAGATTTACTCTATCGCGAGTGTAAAACAGAGAGTCCGCAAGATTGCAAAGAGTTAGCCGATGCATAAGTGTTTCTAAGAGCCCATAGGAGCCGACCCGAGTTCTGCTCGAGTTGGTGGGAGTCGGAGCGTGTCTCAGATTATTGAGTCATAATCGACACACAACAGACAGACAGATGCAAATTGGTGTAAGCTCGACCTGGAGAAGGCATAGAGTAGATATAGAGTCCATACAAGTTGGCGCAAGTAACTGCGAGTCTTTAGAGGCGCCAGAATTCAGCCGATTCACATAGAGTATCCAATCACTCGAGTCTCATTTCAAGAGTGAACACTCCTTTGCTCTGAATGCTTGACACTTGACATACAAAGAAATCTGCAAAAGTGCCAAAAGTTCTCTTTTTATAATAAATCTAAGTCTTCAGTTTTCACTTTATTTGGTTTATTTTCATCCATAGTCCTGGAGAGTACCAGATTTTAGTGCTGATGGACCTCTTCAAATTCCGTAAAGGGGGCACACCTAGTTTAACGGGCTGTCAAGATACAGAGACCCGAATTTTCAATTATTCACCCCGACCGCTAAGTTTCAATTGTACATAGCTGCTGATATATTCATCCAGTTACACTTTCCATCAGGGTTTTGGAAATGTCTTTTAACGAGGTTTACAATCAAGAAATTATTTCACCTTGATATTTCATTTTAAAAAACATTCTAAAACTTTTCTCCTAATGCGGCATTTTTTATATGTTTTTGAGACAGAAAAAAATTTGATTGTTTCTCTTGAAAAACATCCCAATACGAAAATGGGATGGAAAGTATTCGTTAAGTTGTAGAAGGTCACATAAGTGCGGGTGCCCCTCCGCCAACTAGCCGCAGCGCTATCAGGCGTTCTGTAGTGTCTCAGTGGTTCTAATACTTGATGAAAATTATTTTTCTGTAATATCTTTCATTCCCATAGAAAATCACACAGCCACTAATGAAACACAAACCTGAGAGGCAAGTGGGCTCACCAAGGAGCATCTCGAAATGTAACATGCGAGCCAAACCTCAGTGGTTTTATTAATAATTGTTAAAAATTATTTTCCTGTTCACGTGTAACAAAAATTTCATTTGATCCTCACTTTTTTGTAGTTGGAGAACGATTTAGATATCTTCTCAATAAAATCTTCAAAACGATTTTATTGTAGGAAAACAGTAGTTAATAATAGAATAATAAACGGGTGGATGGTTCTTCTCGCCTGTTATATTTAGAGATGATTTTTGGGGATTCCGCTTGCCTCTCACGTTTTTGGTTGTTATTTGGTATTAATGTCCTTGACTCTAACAATTTGAATTTTTGAGGTAGTTTTTGATGTGAATCTCCTTGCCTTTCACATTTCGGGGTACTTTTTCATGTGAATCCCCTTGCTTCTTACGTTTTGGGGTGTTTTTTTGACGTGAGTCCCCTTGCCTCACACAGTGTTACTTCAAAAATGATTTCTTTATTTTAACGTTCAATGTTTTCAAGCGAATCATGCACACCAAGTTACAAGCAATTTCATATTTTTTCTAGGTAAACGAACTCTTAAAAACATATTAAAGACAACAAACATCCACATTAGGGTGGTCCTTATTTCCTGTTGGTGTTTTTCTTCGATCTTCTAAGTCTCACCCCCATATTTGAAGACACGGATTCAATAACCGGTCGAGCGCTTGAAACGCGTTTAAGTACTGTCCAAAGGTTCCAAGTAAGATCGGATATTTTTTTTCATCAAATCACGAAATAAAAAATATAGTGATGTAAAGGATATTAAACCGCGTATTTTTTGTTCAATTGAAGTTTTTATTTAACCAACAGTTTCGGAGAAAAAAATCATTTACCGCTTTTCGTGAGTCTCGAAAAATCCGTACGATTATAAACTCAACTCGCGATATTTCCGAAGCAAAAAGAGCAAATGATCTGAAAATTGAAACATAACTGCCAAACATTCAAGCGAAGCCAATAGAGTCATTAAAAATGTTCAAATGTTTGTTTGTTTAATTAAAATTAATAACTATTAGTGCTGGGTCGAATTTGTGACTTCAAATTTTCCACATGCGGTGAAGTTTTTCAAAATTGAAGTTTCGAAAAACTTCCAGCGGAGAAGTTGTAGAATAGACTATGAAATAAATTTTTTCGTTTACTCGGACCAACTATGTTAATAACTTTGCCAGATGTGATTGTTTAAAGTGTAACGCCGAGTACACGCTCAGCGAGCTCCGCGACGAGTGCTTGCAGTACGTATATTCTTTGGTGAATTTTTTGTTTTCTCTGTTTTTTTTTACGTGTTATCGTTCTTTAATACTTATTTTAATTTTTCTGAAGTTCCATTTCATCATCTTCGACAGAATTATGATAAAAAAAGTTCTATAAAGTAATAAAATAATTCAAACTACAGCTTTTTTGTATAAAATCGTATACAAATTTCCCAGTACAGATATAAGTTATATTTGAGATAATTTTAACAATAATTTTTTGTTCAAAAATAATTTAGTTAATTTGTTTTATTATAATAGGATACATTTGCTTTCTGATACATATTTTAAAACATATTGTTCAGTACCTGTTTAACCTCAAAAGTAATTATCAAAATAATACTGAAAAGTTAATAATTCTAAAATAATTTAATAAAATCAGTTATCAAAAACAATAAAATAATATAAATCGCCCTTTTACTTAACTTATTGCTAAAAATTCAATTCTAAATAGTCTAACTATAAGTATCGTGTGACATGGCGTACTATAATTCTGAGAAGAAATTAGTTTTTTGAATCACATATTAGGCTATGTCCAAAACCAATTTTCAAAATCTGCTGAAATACATTTATAATAATAAAAAAATGTGTGCTAAAATGTTCTTGATCATGCATTGTTTTTGACTGATAGACTTATTTTTACATTTAAATACGTTTTAATAGAGTATAATTACGATATATTACCGCTTGCAACTGCGGAGGAAGAAAAAACCATATTTATCATTTCGCTGATGGTAAAATTAGAACATAGGGCTTAGATTCGAAATTATATTACACATGTATACGTATACGCCCTTGAGGAAGGGCGTTTGTTATAATAATGAAATAAATTAACTAAATTATTTCTGAACACAAAATTATTGTTAAAATTATCTCAAATATAACTTATATCTCTACTGGGAAATTTGTATACTATTTATACAAAAAAGCTGTAGTTTGAATTATTTTATTATTTTATAGAACTTTTTTACTATAATTCTGTCGAAGATGATGAAATGGAACGTCAGAAAAATTAAAATAAGTATTAAAGAACGATAACACGTGAAAAAAAAACAGAAAACAAAAAATTCACCAAACAATATACGTACTGCAAGCACTCGTCGCGGAGCTCGCTGAGCGTGTACTCGGCGTTACACTTTAAACAATCGCATCTTGCAAAGTTATTAACATAGCTGGTCCGAGTGAACGGAAAAATTTATTTCATAGTCTATTCTACAACTTCTCCGCTGGAAGTTTTTCGAAACTTCAATTTTGAAAAACTTCCCCGCATGTGGAAAATTTGAAGTCACAAATTCGACCCAGCACTAATAGTTATTAATTTTAATTAAACAAACAAACATTTGAACATTTTTAATGACTCTATTGGCTTCGCTTGAATGTTGGGCAGTTATGTTCCAATTTTCAGATCATTTGCTCTTTTTGTTTCGGAAATATCGCGAGTTGAGTTTATAATCGTACGGATTTTTGGAGACTCACGAAAATCGGTAAATGATTTTTTTCTCCGAAACTGTTGGTTAAATAAAAATTTCAAGTGAACAAAAAATACGCAGTTTAATATCCTTCACATCACTATATTTTTTATTTCGTGATTTGATGAAAAATTTTTTCCGATCTTACTTGGAACCTTTGGACAATACTTATACGCGTTTCAAGCGCTCGACCGGTTATTGAATCCGTGTCTTCATTTGTTCCAATAACCAAAAAAATCATCTCCACAAAATTTCAGCGGAATCGGTTAATATTAACACGTGATGACAACTGAGACTCAAAATTTTGAAAAAAATTCAATATGGCCGCCAAATTAATTTTTTCACTCATTATTTTTTTGTTTCTCGTTAACGTCTTTTCATGTGTCAATTGAAAGACTACATTATTGCGAAGAAACATTTTTCGGGATGTAAGAAAGTCAAAATTTTGAAAAATTCAAAATTGTGCTTTACGAAATACTCTAAAGCTCGTCTTTTTTAAGCTTGTCGTCCTGAAATTTACAAATTTTAAGGAAAAATCAATTCTATTATTACAAAGCTTATGGTTGGAAGTAGGTTTCGAAAGTTTCACTAATATAAAAATGGGTACTTCATTACTATTTTCAAAGTGGGCTCACCAAGGAGCATCTCGAAATGTAACATGCGAGCCGAACCTCAGTGGTTTTATTAATACTTGCCAAAAATGACTTCATTAATATTTTCAAAAAGTTACGCAATGTTTACAAATTTAAACAAAATATGAAATACATAATGAAATACATAATCTAAAATAAGTACTTTAAGCTTGACAAAAGAAGGTTGCCTGACCTACGACTGAACCTGGAAGTGCGTTTTCCAAAATTCCAGGCAGTCAGTTCCGAACTTGATCATTGACAATATCATCTCGTTTCTCGACTCGGTTACAATTATATAAGTAATAATTCTTTACCACTCATAAGAGAAGAAAATATTTAAGTGTTAAGTCGAAGTTAAAACGGTTAAAAATGGAACACCATCTTAGAAAAAATGTCTTTTTACTTGGAAACATATGTAACAAGTCGAATTGTTTCTTCTAAGTTGCCATCAAATGGCCAAGTTTTGAGAGTGTTATTCTTCAACCTTAATTATGTGGAAAAAACAGTGCGAGAAAGTGCAAAGTTAACAATAAAGGAAGTTCTTATTTTTTGGCAGAAGGCACGAATTCCAACTAAAGAAATTTATTACTGTGTATCGGAACTACAAGACTGGTATATTAAATGGAGAAACCTACAAATAAATTCAACAAGGGAGAGCGAGGTGGAAAAGAAAAAGACGGATGCTTTCAGTAGCTCTCTGAACGACCTCTTCGATATTGCACATGCCAATGCGTTGGAAATTCTAAAAATAGAAAAAGACAAAGAGTTTTTGCTTCTCCAGAGACAAAAAGGGCGACCTGGATATATGACTGATATTGGTCATGAACTGGAAGAGAGAGAAAATCGATATCAAGAACGAAAAAAAGTAGAAGAACCACGGGCGGAACGCGCCCTTGTCGACAAAAATAAGATATGTAAGTTTCAAAAAATATAAATTTTCATTTATAAAATTATTAAAGTACAGTAACTATAAGTATTTTACGTGGATTTTTGGACGCTGAATTCGAATGTGCTGTTCACTGGGATGGAAAGCTACTTCCAGGGTTAACAAAGAATAAAGAAAGTTGACAGATTACCAATTATAGTAACCTATAAGTATAGTGAAAGTATAGAATACGGGAAAGTTCAGGCTCTCTGCTGTGATTCGACTGCACCGAATACAGGACGGCTGAATGGTGCTTGCATCTTGTTGGAACATCAATCTGCAGCGTGATATTTCTTATTTTATTTGCAGGTATCATATTTATGATGCTCCTAAGAAGCGTCTTCGAAGTGAAGTTTGGAACGTCATCAGCACCAACGGTAAAACTGTTCAAACGGTTCCAGGAGTCATGGAATAGCTTGAACAAAGCTCTTTTTAGACCTGGAATACAAAATGGATACGTTCGTACGACACTCTAGGATGTCATGGAGAAGGTTACAAACTTTGCACTGAAATCTCTGGTGGAACATCATTGCGGAGAAGATTATAGAGAGCTACTTTAGTTAACAATAATCTTTCTGGAAGGTACTTCACCGCGCCGTATAAATTTTCGTCGCCCTGGAGCTATGCATCAGAAAAGATGGATGGCCAAAGCGATTTATTGTATCAAGCTGTTCCTTTTTCGTGACGAATTCCAACTAACAGCAATTGAGAAGACAGCCTGCCAGGATGTTTGTATTTTCATCATACGTTGATTGACATCAGAAATTGTAGGGTTGTCTTTCTTCGATTCAAGAGTACCTGCTGCAACCAAGCTGAAAATGGTCGAAAGTCTGAAATCTGCCTCTTCCTTTGGAGATTGTAAACGATTGATCATTCAACCACAGGATGTTTAAGAATTCGTAAAAAAAAGGAATTGAAGACTTGGTTTCAGTCAAGACTATGAATTTCTTTGAACGGTTCGGGATTCTAAGTTCCTTTCTTAGCCAAGATCCAGTGGACTGGGCAGTGCTCAAAGATTACCATCAAAGTATGCAGAAGTTACAAAATCTGAAGGTTGTGAACGACACAGCAGAGAGGGGGGTCAAATTAATGACCAATTATAATAAATTGTTAACAAAAAACGAAGAACAGAAGCAGTATTTACTATAAGTCGTAAGTGATTATCGCCGTCGCTTCCCGGATATGTTGTCCTGACGATTTTTGTTTGATTTTTTAAAAAGGACTAAAGGCTCTTGGGATTGTGAATAGAGGTTACAAGGTGACTTAGGTGGTTTAGGATGTCTTTATTATAAGTATTTTAATACACGTTCCGTGACTGGAGCTAATTAGCGACCGACTCGTTATGGAGCCTGCAGCTTATATAGACTCTTCTTATCAAGTTGATAATGCAAAGTCAACATCTCCTTCCTTCGGGGAGATTTGTTCCTACAAATCAAGGTCCGGTATTTTGTTCCTCATGGGGCTTCCTGATGATCCTGTAGATACCTGGTAGGCTGCATGGGCAGATGGTGCAGCAGGATGATGATATATCACTGTATGGTCCCTAGTCTTGTAGATGGTTTTCCTACAAGGTGTTGCTAGGCATAGCCGACGTATGATCTGTCGTAGACCACTCTTCCAGAGGCCGGCGAATATGAGGATTGTAAGGCTGCTATAGCCTAATCGTTCCAGTACCGTGGTGTCTGTTCGCCACCAGGAGTGTTGTCTTCTCGTTTTGAGTGAGAGATCTATTTGTGTACTGTGGAATGTCGGCAAGTGTACCTCTGAATCGTTTACAAAAGAGGCGGCGATTGTTGAGAAGTTGAGAAATATTTGTTTCTCTGTAACAGGATGTCCCTTGGAATAATGGGTGGCTGGTAGGAATATGTCAGTGTTTGTCATTGTTTGCAGTGGTCGTTGAGTGTGAGGATGGTTGGCTTTTTGAGTATTACTGCGGTGTCTATTGCCTGTGGGCAACGGACTGTGATCTTTTCCTCGTTGATGGGCGGAATGTACGACTGGTACCCGTTGGTGAAACTGCATGCATACGTGTTCTGTAGTTTCAGGTATGTTTCCTCACATTTCTTTCCTTTCTTTAGTTTTAGCCATCCTAAGCATGCTTGTTCCTCTGAGGTCTTTTTTATGGAACTCTTGATTTTAAAAGAATGGTCCTCTCCAGACACGTCACAGTCGTTGGTGCTGACATGTGTGTATTGACTCTCGTCTTTAGTTAAAGCTATTGCCCCTTCATATATACCATCGTAGATATATTGTCCGAACACAGTGTAAGGATATGGCAGGCTGGTGAATTAAATGACGTCGTATACTTCCTTACTGGGTATTGGCGTGTGGATGTTGTAAATCAATCGTCCATTAACCAGCGCAATATCCACATTGCTGATACGTAGGTATAGAAAGTAGTTGTCCTCGTTCAACGGGAAGGGCAGGTCTGTCAAAAGGTTTTCTCTAATTGCGCCAAGGCTTTTCATGAAGTTTTCCGGTGGGATAATCCTCGTAGATATTTTTCCGATCTTAGCTTCACTGTCTGCATCCTCTAGGTCTTCCAGTATTTCTACTGTTCCTTCAAGGTGAAGTTCCATCTCCAGGAGGGAGTTGAGCACTTGGTTGTTGAACCCTAGTGCGCTTGTTATACTGGCGGTTTGTTTGGAGATGTTTTCTAATCGTGTTGGATCCGTATTCTGCTGCTCCTTGACCGTCTCCAGCTTCTGTATCGTCGATTGGATGAGGCTTGTTTGGTTTCGGATGAAGTACTGCGATTCCTTTCGACTTACTGTATACCTCATCGATATCATTGTTGATTTTTTCGGCGTCGTCAGCGCTCATGGACCCGAAGAGGAATTTTATGCCAGATCCTATGAAATTGAATAGGCCTCTTTTGTCGCGTCCCAGTGCGATTCTCTGCAGGCTGTTGATTCGGTATTTCATCTTCATGATGCTATCTCTAGCTGCTTTGATGCTTTGCACCATTGTGCAGCCTTGGTAATTCCTGCACTTCTCTGCGAGCTCGTTTATGTGTGTTGATAATTGCCTTACATCTGTTCTAACGTCTGAGAGTTCCACAAAATGTATGGTGTTCCATACCTCGTGGTATACTCTGGCTTCGAATAGTTTTTCTCGTATTACCGGTTGGTTTGCCTCTGTGATGTTGTAGGATCCGTGGCTCTGCGTAACCTGAAACATTATTTAAATTTATCCGTAAAACTTTTTTATTTGATTGAAGTGGCGCATCTGTTCTTGCCCTCTCCGGAAAATTGTGACTGTTTTCGTATCACTAGGGGTCCTGACCAGATGGGTCGTTTGTCTTCATTTATTTTTAGGTGAATCTGTATTATGTCCCCGATTTCGTATACGTCTTCTTTTCCTGCCCGTTTGGTAGCTTCCTAAGTTTTTTCTTTCCTTGCTTGTATTTTCTCCCTGACATCCCGAAGTCCTTCTTGCTTCCTTCTCAGCATTCCTTCATTTAGTATATCTTCGTCTAGCTCTTGGTATTCTTTTTCCGTGTACATTCATTCTTGTGGTGTATATGTTGTCGTAGAGTGTTGAGCCTCATTGTAGCTTTTGACCTCTCTTAGAATTTTTTGTAACGGAGTTCCGTCTGTGCGGGCCGCTAAACTTTTGATTGTGCCTATTAATCGTTCTGCATTTCCATTGCTTTCGGGGTGATAAGCGGAGATCTTGATTTGCCGTATCCCTAGAGTTTCGTATACTTTCTTCAGGTCTTTACTCTGGATGCAACTCTTATTGTCCGTCACCACTTTTTTGGGTGTTGGATGTGTGAAAAAGAATTGCCACAGGGTGTCTGACATTTTTCCATTAGGTAGTAGTAATGCCCAGCTGTATCTTGTAAGGCTGTCAATTATTAACAGGAATTCCTTTCCTTGGAACATGAACTTATCTATGTTCAGTATTTCAAGCGGTCTTTTTGCTGCGTCTATTATTACCGCGTCGGCCCGTATCCTACTCTCATGTCCTTTGTTTGCACAGGAGGGGCATGATTTTATATATTCTCCGATATCCTTTCTCATACCTTCTCAAAAGTGTTCTTGTTGTATCACTTTCGGCATTTTGTCTTCGGCCCAGTGTCCCTCTGCATGCCTTCGGACTATGATTTGCTGCTGGCTTTGTTTCTATCGAATTATTTTTGGGAGCCGTGTCCTTATGTTGTAATGCTGTTCCAACTTCAGCATCTTTAGTACTTTGAACGTGGTTTTTTTCTGCTGCGGTGAACTCTTCCTCCCCTTGGCAATGAGTGAACTCAATGGTTTTTTCTTGTTCGTCCCGTTCGTCTTTCCACAAAACTTCTGCCAATTTTAGGCGTTCCTCTACAGTTCTGTATATTGCCCCGTTTATTTGAAGATCGGGTTTCATTGTCTTCTTGAAGTACGTCTCCGGAATAGGTTGGTGTTGGACTTTGTTGTGCAGGTTTTCGTCTGTTATATCTGTGAGCTTCAGTACTTGCTCATGGTTGAACCGTTTTAATTTCTGCAGGTCGTCGGTGATGTAGTTTTTTTGTGTCCCTATTCTCTTCCGAATCTCTTCGTACGGCATTTCTCCCAGTATGATTCGTGTGTACATGTCCAATCTCTTCTTTTCGATGATGAGGTTGCCATCATTTTCTTCTGTGGATTGTGGCTTTTCTTGGCTGCTTCCTGCAGAAAGTGTTCGCTTCAAGTTTCCCATTATCTCCCTTTCGTCTGTGGTAGGTGAATTTCCGCTAGCGAGTATGTCCTCTAGATCGCTTAGTGTTTCATTTCGTTCTTCTTGGATGGGAAATGCCCTGCTGAGTGCATCATCGTTGGTGTTTAGCTTGCCTTTCTTATAGATAACTTCCGGATTATAGTCTGTTAACTTTTGAGTTAGCCGGAATAGTCGGGCTGACATGTTGTGTCTGGCTGCATGTAAACCTTTGATGGGTTGGTGGTCCGTGTATATTTTAAACCTTTGTCCGTAGAGGAGATGTTTATATTGTTTGATCCCCAATGATATAGCTGTGAGTTCCTTCTCTGTGGCTGAGTAGTTCTTTTCTGATTTACATAGGCTTCTGCTGGAATAAGATACTGGGTGTTCTTTCCCTTGGTCTTCCAGCTGACTTAGAATCACACCAAGTCCTTCATGTGATGCGTCTGTTTTGAAGCTTTTTGAAGCTTTGTTTTCAGTTCCTGGAAGGCCTTTTCACAGTGCGGGGTCCATTCATATGTGATGTTTTTTGCTTTCAACCTGTTCAGTGGCGCAGCAATTTTCGCGAAGTTCTCTATAAATTTCCTGTAGTAGGAGGCAAGTCCCATAAACCTCTCGATCTCTTTGACGTTTTTCGGTTGGGGGTAGTTCAAGCACTTTTCCACATTTTTCTCCAATGGTTTCAGGCCTTCAGGTCCTACTGAGTGTCCCAAGTATTCTAGTTCTTTCTCCATGTACTTGCATCTGTCTGGCTGTAGGACTAGTTTGGTTTCTCTAATACGATCAAATACTGTTTTTAGATTTTGCACATGTTCTTTGGCAGTTGTTCCGATGACTATCAGGTCATCGAGGTAAATAAAACATATGTTGCTAATTAAACCTTTTAGTTTGAAATTAACCATCCTCTGGTAAGTTGCAGGGCTGTTGATTAAGCCCATGGGCATGCGCAGCCATTCCCAGTGGCCTTTGTGTGTTGAAAAGGCAGTTTTTTCTATGTCTTCTTTGGCCATTTTTACCTGGTAGAAACCATTTGCCATGTCAAAACAACTCATATATTTGGCTCTCCCTAATAGAAACAATATTTCCTCTATTGAGGGTCGTGGATAGTTATATTGCGTGGTAACTTCGTTCAATTTCCTAAAATCCATTACCAACCTCCATTTCGGTATTCCACTGTTGTCGATTTTCTTTTTTACTAACCACACATTTGCCTGATATGGGGAGAATGATGGTTGTATCAGCCCTTTTTTCTCATATTCTTCAATTTGCCGTTCTATTTCCGGTTGGAACACAATCAGCTGTCTTTACAGTGGGACACTGATTGGTTTATCTGTATTTAGTTTGATGTGGTGTTCTACGTCGGAGACGGTTGGCATTTTATCTCTAGGCAGGTAGAATATATCATTGTATTCTTTTATAAGGTCTTGAAGCTCATTCTTGATTGATATTTCTAGATGATCGAGGCTCTTTTTTTCTAAAAGCTTTCTGATTCTATCATGATGGGCTTGATTTGTCGTAAAAATTTGTAGGGTTATTTCCTGCTTGTACATTAGCTGTAGGATTCCTTTCCTTTCATCGTTTGGTATCCTGTTGTCGAATATCTTTTGTGTATGCCAAGTTTCCGTTGATTTCTTTTTTACTTCCGTCTTTTCTTTAAATTCCTCTATTTTGATGTCCTCTTTATTTATCTGTTCTTTGTTGTGTCCCCGTTGTAGTTAGTGGTGAGGATCTTTGTTGGCTTTCCCTTTTTACTTCGATATATGCCCAGTAATATTCCGTTTCCAGAGATAATGCAATCTCCTTGTGGCAGCATCATGGAGACATTGCTTGTAGCTGGTCGTATATGGAATATGATTGGGTCATATTCACCGTAGAGAGGTTTTTTTACTGTAGGAAGGTCTAAGGTGTTGGTCACGAAGTGGATTTTTGCTTCATATGAGGTAAGCCAATCCCTTCCTAATATGCCGTCGTATTCCGTCGAATAGTCGTATTTGACGACGTGGAATTTGTGCTCTTTAGTTTTGGATGAAGGTGTACATGCTCCCAGCACTGTGTGTACCCCATTAACGATCTCAAACTTTCTCCTTTGTTCTGCTGGGATTTTTTGCGGCATACAGTCTTCTTGTAAGCATGCCGTTTTTTTGAAGGGTTCTGGGCTTCCATTGTCTACCAATAGTCCTCGGTGAAGTCGGTATCCTCGTAGTTGTAATCGTACGGACTGGTGTCCGTTTCTTCCTGAGGGCAGAAATATCCTCCCTGGCTCTCGTCTTGATCCATTTCTGGTGTGGTTTCCTCTACTGCGTATGTTTTCTGCGGTGGGTCTTTGATGTAAGGCCGTTCCTGTGGAAAATTTTGCCTTCGGTCCTTATTTTGCTTAAGATAACATTTTTCTTCGTAATGTCCGTATTTCTTGCAATATGTGCAAGTGGGTAATTTGTCATTCGTTGATTTCATCAGAGGCTCATATACTCCTGGCCTTGGTACTTCCGTGAACTGATTTGGGGGTTTATATACTCCTGGCCTCGATACTTCCGTGAACTGATTTCGCATCAATTGTCTTTTCTGGTGTTGCTCCATTAACCTTGAGCGTTCCCTTTCTTTATCTAAGAATTCTTTTTCTTCTTTTTAAGCTTTCTGATAAGCCTCGTTCAGCGTTATAAGCATTGTGCAATGAACCTCGGTTTTTATTTCCAGACGCAAACACCTGATGAATGTCTTCACTCCTGTTTGCCTTTCTTCGTGTCTTTTCATCTTCCTATATTCTGCTGGTGATACGTCGATGGCTCTTTATATTTGCCTGTCTAAATCCGCGTATCGTCGAATGAAGGTCTCCACTCGCTTGTTCCGCATTTGACACATTTGGTTTCTTTCCTGTTGCAATTGTGCAAGACTTTTACCTTTTTGCCCAAAAGCTAGGCGTAATTCCTCTATTAGCTCGGTCAAGGTGAGATCCCGGATGCGGCACACTACCTGGTGGGCTTCTCCTTTAAATTTCTTGGCCTTGCATCTTCGTAATATTTCATCAATCATTGCGTCTTTTTCTTCATTTGACCCCCTTATCCGTTCGATGGTGAGTATCCGGTCGTCAATGAAGGACTCAACGTCTGACTTCCCATCATACTCACTCATGCTCTCCAATAGGCTTTTTATTCTCTTTTCTTGTGCTTCGCTTAATATCATCAAATCCTCTGCTAGGCGTTCTGTTGAAGATGGTGTAGGGTAGGTTGGCAGTCTGGGGTCTGCAAATTTCAGCTTCATGTCTTCTAATTGCCTCTGCAGATCTTTAATCTCTTCCTGTACTAGCCTGGCTTGTGTTTTAGCTTCGAAATATTGGTTCCTCATCTCTTCCACTCCTATCTTCTGCATGTCCTCCAATGATTGTGGTCGGAACAGCCTCGGCATATTCTATAAGATTCCTTGGTTTGTCTTGTTGGTGGCCATGATGATCTTCGTCTGGTGCACGTGTGGGAAGGAAGAGTTCTCTTGAGTTATCTCGTAGAAGTTAGAGCATACTTCTGAGCTGATGCGTTCTGATTCTTCAGAAATGCTGGAGTCGCTTTTGTAGGAGCTTGTCTGTCTTCCCTCATAAATTTATTTTACACAGAGGGCGTGAACAGGTTTGCACTGTTAGTGTTTTAATTTTTTACGAGTGAATGTTAAGGAAAAATTTGCATACCAAAATTATTATAAGGCTTCTTCGCGGGTCTTGGAAGCTCGAGTTCGTGATGTTTTTCCCAAAGTAAGATGGAACTCTTAGAACAGAGAGAGACCCTCAAGGAGAAAGAGCACTGGGCAAAAACCATTTGACTAACAATGAAACCTTGAAGGTCACTCAAACGAGAATAACAACATCAAATACATTATTAACACTGGGAATGCCATTTCTTAATGTAAGTTGAAGATTTATTCTTAATCTAATGTATAACGTATTCTTAATTTCTGATTATATATTCCATATTTTGTTTAAATTTATAAACATTACGTAACTTTTTAAAAATAGTAACAAAGTACCCATTTTTACATTAGTGAAAATTTCGAGACCTACTTCCAACCATAAGCTTTGTAACAATATAATTGATTTTTCCTCAAAATTTGGAGATTTTAGGACGAAAAGCTTAAAAAAGACGAGTTTCAGCGTATTTCATAAGGCGCCAATTCAAATTTTTCAAAATTTTGACTTTCTTACATCCCGAAATATGTTTCTTCGCAATAATGTAGTCTTTCGAGTAACACGTGAAAAGACGTTATCGATAAACAAAAAAATAATGAGTAAAAAAAATAATTTGGTGGCCATCTCGAATTTTTTCAAAATTTTGAGTTTTCATTGTCATCACGTGCTTTCTAATAAATAAACCTGCCTTTTGTGTAAATAAGGTAAGATTTTGTTATCAATTGTGGAAATTATAATTTTGGTTCAAAAGGGGTCCGCCATTTTGTGAATTTTGAAGAAAAAATTTTTTTTCGTTCCGATGTGTTTTTTTAACATAGTCTAAAGATTACAATTGCACAGGGCCAAAGGATTCCGTTGAAATCTAAAAAAATATATGCATTTGAAGTTGGACGCTACTTTTCCCCATGTTAATTGCATAAGAAACTTTAAGTGCTTTGGGACACGTGTTAATATCAACCAAGAAGAATAGAAAGTCGAAAAATAAGGACCAAATATCCAATATCATTTGTGAATATTTAACATGAGAAAAAATAGTGTTATTAAAAGGCATTAGATAATCAATCAAACTATGCATAAGATGAGAAAGAAAGTTTCAAAATAAAATTATTTACCATGAAAAGATCTGCGAGTTTTCTTACAACCATTTTTCATTATGATGCATATTCTTTTTTATTATAAAAAATAACATTAAAATTGAAAAATTATGAGAATGTGCCCATACAGTGGGTAGAATTTTGTATAACAAGAAAATGTCCCAAAAGAAGATACAGAAATATTTTCAGCTGCTTTATTTCGCATAAATATTTACGAAAAGTTGAAAAAGGTTTTTTTTAGGTAAATCATCTAAGTTATTCATAATTGCTACCTTATTTCAGTTCACTCACATTGATTTAGTTGATCAACATAAACTTCAATTGAATAGGATTTCATATTCATCACTTTCATTTAGAAAGTATAACATAAGTTCATATAAGTTTTTTCAATAGTGCCTAGGTACAATAAATCCATTATCTCGATTGCATCTTCCCCTATAAACGCTTCTTCGGGTGCCAAGAATATTTTTTAAATGTCTCCGTCCGTGATAGGAAATACTCTAGGAAAGAAGGAAACGATTAATATAAATTTAATTCCATTAAAAACTTCGATTAAAAAATGATCTAAGAAAACTCGTCGATCTTTTCCAGGTATCTTGCATAGTTTGTCCGTGAAATTGAATTTTATCATTTTCAATAACATTTTTCACGACTGAAAAAAACAATGTGTCTGATAGAAAAATGGTTCTATAAAAATTTGTAGATATTTTTCAGATGATCAATCCCACTTTTCATATTTTTTTCCGCATCTTGCATAGCTCTACCGAAATTATAATTGTTATTGTTAATTATACGCAGATGACTCCAATCTTCAAAATTGTTTGCATAATTTACTTAAAAAATAGTCAATATCCTCTGGACTACAGTTTTTGTAAACTTTTCCAAGAAGCGACAAAATCGATTTTTTGTTTTTGTTTTTGCTTACTGACCCCGTTTTTTCAATTTTGACGTGATGCATTATTTTTATTTGAAATTCGCAATTTACATGAAAGACTTTATAGAAGTGATATAGAAATCTTTTCGACTTTCCGTTTATCACAAAATTAGTGTTGGACTGTGAGTGAGCGCTATGTTCAGGGTCCCCGCTCTGCAGTGGCGATTCGAGCGCTCGAACGCAAATGCTTAAACCTAGACATCTCAGAAACTGAGGACCATTAGATCGAAAGAAAAAATACGCCCCTAATGGATTTTGATGTACTTTCATCCTGTGAAGCCCCAGTCGAATCGGCGATGATCATCTCGTGTCCTCTCCTTGTTAGCCAAATTTCAGGTATACACCCGAACCCCCGAAGTGTAACGGTGTGTAATAGTTGCTACAAGGAAATAGCAGTCGGTAGGGCCCTGCGCAAAATGAGATACTGGTCGTACCCGAGATAAGAAGGTTCCCTCTAGGGGTCTCGAAGTCCCGGGCGACGGTGCGTCCCATCGTCAATCTTGGTCTGTCGCTACTCCGCTCAACAGTGACGTCTTTTGCATGTGTCTCGCAGACTCTTATTGCTACGCCACCACCTTATCCCCTTGGAAGAAGATCTTCAGGGGATCCTGCAACGGCACTTTTCCATACCAAGCATTAATGTATATATGTTACAGGCAAAGTCCGATGTGCCAGCCCACCGCAATCTGCCTAGTCTCTCCGCGAATTGACTGAGGGGTGTCAGGCAAAGTCCGAAGTAGCACTTTTACTTCGGACTCTACCTAGTCAAATCGCGAAGTGGCCGACAGGCTCAGTCAAAGTCCCGAGTAAAAATAAGACCTTTGTGGTTTACTTTTCCCGCTGCAAAGTGGGCTGGCTCGAGAATTTACAATTCAAAATAGTCTACAGGTAGCAATTGTGAAAGGATTTAAGGCCATTTTGCAAGATGGCGAACAAATTGACTGATGCACATTTCGAAAAGTTAATATAATCAAAATTAGCTGGAAAACATTTCCTTCCTTTAAAGGATCCCTCAAGAACAGATCCCCTGACGCGGCCGAGCTGAATTTTTCAATTTACTATTTTTTCTCAATCTATAGGTCCAAAAACTTCATGGGGAGGATCATTCCTGTCACGCCATTTTTCAAATGATGGAAAAGTCTAAAAATTATAAATTGTGGGTCTTCACTTCAGTCTGATGTTACATGTTTAAATCGCAAGTGAAAATAATTATTTTTATTGCATTATTTTGTAAAAATTACAACCACTGGCGAAACATACAAGAGCATTCCTTTGTGAAAAAAGTGACAGGTAATATATTTTGAATTTATATTTGACGAATAGTCCAGGAGGTTCTCAAATAGTGCGACAGGAATGACGGCTACGTGACAGGAATGACGGTTGTGTGACAAAAATGCAGGTGACTGAACTGATGAGGGAGCCTCACGAATATTAGAGTACTAATTTAAGGACAATGGTGATTAAGAAGATCAAAGTACACAATAGCTTAGAACAAAGTGGTATTTATTCACTCTAGGAACGGCCGGCTACTACAATCTTTCGAAAATCACAAGATATAAATAAATATTAGCAATTTGTTTACAGCAATCTGTGAGTGAATTGGGTATCTACCTACCCAAGTATGACTTTTCAAAACTAGAATTAGAAGGGAATTTAGAAGATAAAGTAGGAGAGCGTAGGAATTAAAAGGAGGAGAGGGCGGATAGGGAAAGGATGAGGGCAATGGAGTTGAGAATGGAGAGAAAGCAGACAGCAGAAATAATTTTGTGATTATAGGGTTGAAGCCAAAGAGTGGAGAAGAAAGGGAGGGCGTGGAAGAGCTGCTACAGAGCACATGTTGGGCTAAAGGCAGAGAAGGGAAAATTTAGTTGGAGGGGAGGAAGGAGAAGGAAGTGGCGGTTGTGGTGCTGGAGAGCTGTGAAGAGAAGTTGGGGGTAATGCACAATAAGAATAGGATACAGGATGAGGGAGCTTTCACTGACCACAATTTAACGAGAAAGGAAAGGGATGTGCAGAGAATTATGTACGACAGGGCTAGGAGGGAGAGGAGAGAAGGGAGAGGAGAGAAGGGAGATAAGCGAAGGTAGGACATCCGAAAATAAGAGTAGACGGGAAGATGTGGTTGTGGGATGAGGAGAAAGAAGTGTTGAAGGAAGTGCAGAAGGATTGGTTTCATAAGAAGTAGGGGGGTGGGGGTAATGCAGGGAAGAGGAGTAGTGAAGGTGCTGTACTGGAACTTAGCAGAGGTAAAGAAGAAGGACGAGGAATTCCGTTGGTATATCCAGCAATTCGATGTTGTGGGACTGGTAGAGACGTGGGTAGAAAGAAAGGAATGGGATAGGATAGAGCCAAAGCTGCCAAGGGGGTATAGGTGGAGACTCCAGGAGGTGGTCAGAATGAAGAAGAAAGGAAGGGCCAGTGGGGAAATTATAACCAGGGTTAGAGGTGGATTAGAGGAAAAAGTACATGGAGAGGAAGAGGGATAGAGAATGCAAATGAGGAAAATAAAAATAGGAGGGATAATGTGTTAGTATGTGGCAGTGTACAATAAGGATGGGATGGAAAGAATTAAAGAAAGGGTGAAAAACCTGCTGGGCGAAAGAGAGGAAGGTGCGGTGGTACTGGGTGGGGACTTTGATGCGAGGATGAGGAGCGAAGGGGGACTTTACAGAGAAGGGGAGAGCTTCGGAAGGAAATCGAAGCATAATATAATAAATGAGGAGGTGGAGATTCCAAGGGACTGGATGGAGGATAGACGCCGGGTGCTGGCGTATGGTATGGCAACTGGGGACGGAGAGGGAAAATACACATATGTAAGTAAGGTGGGGTATCGGTGATAGACTATGTGATTATGAATATGCAAGGATGGGAGGAGCCAGAAAAAGAGAGTTCCTTGGCAAGGAACACGCCTAAGTATATTGTAAGGAGGGAGATGGGGAGAACGAGTGTAGGGTTTCTAGCAGGGAGCAGGGCGTGTAAATATGAGGAGAAATTTTTGGAAGAGGGGGAAGTAGGCTGGTCAGGTAGTGTTGGTGGGAGAAGGAGAACAGGAGAGGGAGTGGGAAGATGGAGGCTGAGAGGGAAAGGTATTTTATAATGAATGGACTGCAGATGAATGAAGTGGGAAGGATGCACAAGGAAGGCAGGAAGGTTTATGACTTGGTAAAAACAAAACGGCATGGAGAGAGAGAAGACCGAAGGGGAAGAGAGAATAAGAGAGTCAAGGTTTACCGGGAACTATGTGTGGATTATGCCAAGGGCAAGAGCGCAATATTTATGTGAGAAAGGACAGAAAGGAAGTCAGGAGGTTATAGTGAGGATGAGGTGTGGTTGCATGGAGGGTTTCAATATGTTCTGGCTCTCTTGGGGGGAAAAGATGTGTGAACTGTGTGGAAAGGGGGATGCAAGAGTGGAGCACTGGTTGGAGGAGTGCGTGGAGGTGGAAAGGTGTGAGATAAGCATGGAGGTATTGTTGCATGAAAAGGGGGAAAAAGGGCAGTAGCATAGGTGATGGGAGTGTTGGGTAAGATGGAGATGAGGAGAAGGAAGGAGGAAGAGGAATGGAGAAGGAAAGATTGTAAATAGGAGAGAAGGTTGATATAAGTAAGATGTAAATATTGTAAATAGTAGATAAGTAGTAGGTATTAGAGCGAAAATAGAGGTTGGCAAGCGAGGCAATGCGAAAAAGTAGGGACATGCGAGCGAGGCGAGGCGAAACGAGGAAGGCAAGGCGATAAGAGTGTGCGGCTTTAGAGATAAGGAATGGATGGATAGTTAGTTTCTAAGGATTAGTTTTAAGAAAATTCTGTAAAAATGGAAGTGTAAGCAAGTCAATGTTTTAAGGCCAGCAGGCTGAAAAATAAACGTTTATCTATATAATATTCCAGAAAATCAAATTTTAACATCAATAATTTATTTAATTCATTTGAATTATTCGTGGATTGCGTGACTGATAATTAAGCCTTACGTGTAATCATATCAACTTTATTATTTTCAATGATTTATTCACACACCAAGCACTTTTAATGTTTAAAAGTTGTTCGTGTTTTACTGAAAAAAATATTACGATGTGATAAATTAAAATTCATACTCGACAAAAATGAATTTTTTTGAAACTTTCAGATGGCTGAGCTCCCTTCGCTTAGAGGCCTTTTAAAATTAAAGATTTGATTTAAATCTTTTTGCTGTCTAGTACCAGTCTTGGCACTATCTAGGAATTCATTAGAAATTTGAACATAAAGATTGTCCAGATTTTAGCTAATTATTGATGATTATTGATTATTGATTGATTATTGATTGCGTAAATGATAATTATGCCTAACGTATTAATTATTTGAAATGATAAACAATCATTATTTCGTAACCTAATCGCAAGTTAAATCATACAAACTTTATTTTTTTTTAATGATCTATTCACACCTCAATCACTTTTAATATTCTAAAATTATTCATGTTTTATTGAAATAAATATTAAGATGTAATGAGTTGCAGTTCATATCCGACAAAAATGAAAAAAAGTTATCTTTTGGATGGCCGAGATGTTGAAGTCAGGGGACATAGTTACAAGAATATAATAGAAAGTTATATCAGAAGTTGGAAATTCGGCGTATGTACAAAGATTTGCGGAAATTCATTTCTGCATTTTTTTGTGGACAAAAACTTTTTTTATATTTTTAATTAACTGAAAAGTCTATATATTGGACTTTTATAGCATGAACAAGATTTTATGATTTCATTATTAATTATTTTGTATCGGAATAAGCGATCTGTCCAGAAACTGGACAATCCGAGCGTTACATCCTAGTCTAGCCACTGGACAGTCAGCCTGTTGAAATTTTTCCACACGGACATTGTGTTCAACACCATTATATCAAATGTATATTATATGTATTTATTCGTTTATTAACGTAATTTGATCTGGTGCCGCTTACTCAGATATTGCGAAGTAATGAACACTTTTAAATTTTCATGATGACTTTAATATCTGCTCCTTATTTTGTTCTAATTTTTATTCTCAGCTGCCCTGAAAATGAGCCAGGTTTGAGCCAGCAAATCAAAAATTGTGATTCAAACCCCTTATAAGCTACAATTATGAAGTGAAACTAAACATGTTTTTTTTTTCAATTCGACTATGAAGAAGGTTCTCAAAGTACCTACTGCCTTGACGATTACATTCTCATCGCGATACTCGCGCTTCGCGCTCAACAACTAGATTATACAGACGATTTCTTTTGAAAAACAAAACGATGTAAACAAATGAAACTTTTTAAATTGGTATGCATTCGAAAAATGTCGCTATACGATGATTGATTAATCTTGTTGACGTCTACTAAAAACCATAACTATAACTTATGGATCTCTTAAAATTCGTCATTTTTAAAATGATCGAACCTTTCGAATTTAGTTTTTACCGAAAAATTTCATGGGAATAATTTTCGAATATATTTGATACCTATCAAGAATGTCACCTAAAATTTCTTAATTTATCAGAAAAGAAGTTTTTTCTATTTCAGGAAAATTTTCAAAATTCTGAAAAACATATATCTTCTTTAATTTATCTCAACATTTCTGAAATTCTTAAAAAAAATTTTGTTCCCAATTTTGAAAATGCTCTTAATTTTTGAATTTTGTTCTGATAGAAGATTTTTCTGACATTAGTTTCGGAATATATTTGATATCTGGTGAACTTTTTGATTGAAACTTTTTAATCTCTCAGCAAAATACTTTCTTTCTGTTTTTCTTTATTTTTCAGAGTAGTGACAAGTATATAACTTTTTGAATTTTCATCAAAATCAAAAATTTCATGCGGATAATTTGCAAGACTTTGTAAATCTTGTTTTACTTGAGAACAATTCGTTTCGATGTGAAGCGCCAACTGAGGAATTTTTCAACTGCGTAGACGCTGTTCAGTGATTGCGTTGGAGATATCGACATATAGAAATGCCCCATTGACCTCGTGTAATGCATTGGGGAAACGCGTAAACTGCGGAGGGCAACCTAGTCATCCCTTCTTCGCAGTCTGACGCCTCGCGCCTGGAAGTCAGAAACTCAATAGGTCAAGTCCGGCTGGTCCAGAGGAAATGGGCGGAGCGAAATTCGCCTATCAAGTATTAGCTTCTGAACAAGTTCCCCCCACTATTTTGTATTTTCTATATAGAACTTCGAACGCTGTTTTTTGCTCCTCTCACACACCTGCCACATGACAAAGAAAATTCACTGAATGAGGAACAATTTGTGTAACGCATCTGTGACTTCTGTTGCCTAGCAATGCAGACATTTTATTTCTTATTTCAGCATCGACGAAAGAATATATACGGAGGAAAGGGTAGAGGGTCAAATTTCTTAATAACGTTGGATTACAAGGCAACCATATTGAAGCTTCTGATTCGTTTCTATATGGTTGCTAAGCAACGCAATTGCATTCGTTTGTTAATTACGACGTATATATTTTGTTTCAAGTAAATCCAATACTTTTTTAGATCACTTGTCCACTATATTGGATCCTCCGTTTTTTTTTTGCACATTGGACTATTCGTAATCAGCGACGTTTCAAGTAAATCCAATAATTCTTCAGCATACTTGTTCAATTTTTTTTGGTTCATAACATTTTTATTTCAGATGTGTAATCAGTGACCTCGAAAACCCCTCCGTGCCACGTTTGAAATAAATCCGATAATCTTTTAGCATAAACGAGCGCCATCCTGAATTCGCTATTTTGTCATTGACATTTTTTTTTCATTCGTAATCAGCGATCTAGAAAATCCCCATATACTACGTTGCAAGTAAATATAATTTTTTTTGGCATACTCGACCGCCTTGATAACATTAATAAATCAAGAGTTGTAAAAATTATGTAACGCACTTTCATGTTTTGGTCCGGTTTTAGTGAGGCTGGCCTCACTAATGCCTAACATAAACTAGGATATTCTACTTGAAACGCTTCATAGTGGGCTGCCCAGCTAACACAGTTACTAGTCTGAGTAGTCACATAATTGTAACAAGATTGAGAAAACCAGTCACTAGTGACTTCCCCGATGGTCACCCAGTGACAACATATTTCCCACTCAAAGCAATAACATGTTATAAACGGAGCAGGTAACATTATCCCGCCAGAGTAATCACATGTATGTAACAAAGTATTGTTTGGAAACGCAACGTGCAATGACAGCTTAACCTCAAAGTATACAGCGTTTCGGAATTATAATTAATTATACTCTCGCAAAAATTTTGGAAAGGGACATAATTAAATGATAAATGATTTCCACGGAAACTGAAATAATATGTGAACATATCTTTCTTAAAGGAAATACCAAGATTTATCAGCTGAACCCTTACAACAAAGAAATTAACATTAGAGGTTATAACCAAAGTGTATATCTTTGAATAAAAAAGAAATATTAAATTTCAAATCATTAAGTAAAATTAATTATGATGTTCAAGCTTTTTGTCTACTGGTCGTTTCAATATTTTCATGAAAATATTGATACTTTGATTGTGAAAAAAATTCTCTCTAGCTCCGGTGAGATTCGAACCCACGTCATCAGATTTCGCGTCCGAGGCTCTTGACCACTAAGCTACGAAGAATCAAGATAATCTTTTTCACAACCCCTACAAGTAGACCTCGGAACAACAGCCTCGGACGCGAAATCTGATTACGTGGGTTCGAATCCCACCGGAGCTAGAGAGAATTTTCACAATAAAAAAATAAATATTTTCATGAAAATATTGAAACGACCAGTAGAAAAAAAAACTGTAACATCATAATTAATTAATTAGTAATTATTCATAAATATTACGTATTACCCTGGTCAAAAAAACTAACATCAAAAATTAAATTAGGTAAAATATTTGTATTTTAATTAATTCTTTCTATACAAAAAAGTATAATTATTACTGCGTTCAATCATAGATTAACCTCAAAATATACAGCGTTTCGGAATAAAAATTATTAATACTCTTGCAAAAATGTTAGAATGGGACACTTAGAAATTGTAAAACGTTTTAAAAAAAAGTTTTCGAGATTCCCAGGGAAATGGAAAATTGTTTTTTTGTTTGAAAAATTAATTTTAAGAAAACATTTCGTAAGATTTCAAATTTGAAATTTGGAAAGATTTCGGAAAATTTTAAACAAAATGTAGATTTTAAGATAATCAAATTTTTTTCTTGATATTCCTCTAAAAATTATTTTTTATTTGAAAAAAAATAATTTACAGGGAATATTTAAAAATATTTCGAAGCAAAAACAAAATTGTATGTATAAATAAGAATTGAACAGAAATTCAATCAGTCATTAAAATTTATTTGAAACTACTGAAATCGTTCAACTCTTTAATGTTTCTACCTTAAAAGTGCTTCAAATGATTATGTTTTTTGAATAAAAAAAATTGATTTGATTTTATTTAATTTCCACTGATTTAAAATGAACGTGTTCAATTAAAAAAGATACATCCTGAAACTAGTTCAATTAAAAAAGTTGATATTGTTAAACTTAGAAACTTATCAGTTTTCAAATTTTCAAGATGTATATATTTTAGCAACGTTTTTTTGGAAAATATCGGAAAATCTAAAACGTTTAGTTTTTGTACCATTTTGAAGGAGTTTCAGTATTCACTATTTTGATTCTGAATCTTTTAATTTTAAATTATTCAGATCCAAAATTTTGTGCTTTCGCTCGCAAGTTTGAGCGCGCCTAGGGCGCGCACCTGTTGAATCTCGCGCTTCGCGCTCGATAATATATTCACCTCGCGCTACGCGCTGGGACACATTTGCCTGACGCTTTAAGCTCGGTTCCTCTCAGGGTTTTCGTACTTCGTGTGCTCGCTATTTCGCGCTTCGCGGGCTAACACTCTCTTAGTTAGCTTCATCTTTATGACCTGCTTTTTGTTTAATTATGTACGTTTTACATAGAAAGAGGAACTAATTTACTTAAGGTTCTATCGACCTTAAGGAACACATTCTCGTCAAGACACTCGCGCTTCGCGCTCAATATTCAGTTTAAAAATGATGTAAACATTGCGCTCCACGCTCGTTTCTGTTCATCGTTTAATGGATACTCAAAAGTTTGAGCGCGCTCAAGATGCGAGATTTGGTCGTCGAGCTTCGCAACGACTATATGTTATGTTCTATGTTCTTCAGATAAAAATGACTACATTTTTGTATTTGATCTAAAATGAAGAAGGAAATTCCTTCACTTCAGCGTACATTTCTGTATCTTTCTGATTAATCATACAATCAGAAAGATTTCTCCAACTACCTGAAAAGGGGCGAAAAAAAGTATCTAAGTTGTTTTTGGAACATATATATGATAAATTTTTGAATGATTATTGAAAAATGGACAATTGACAAAAACCGGGGGGGGGGGGGGGTAAATTTTACACAAATCTAATACCTTCTCTAGATGAGAATGTAAAAAAACTTTGAATATCAAAGACTACAAAAACATTTTTAATTTTCAAATTAGTTTTCAAACAATAAATTGGATTTTATTTCATTCTGACTGATATAAAATGTTGGTATTTAATTTCAAACATTTACAATTTGAAACCAGCATTATTCAAAAATTTGATACTGTTTAATGAAAAAACTGGCCAAATTTCAGCATTTAAGGAATATTTTATCTACAACTTTTATTTTTTTACAATATTTTAATTTTGAATCTTCCAATTTTAAATTGGTTAGACAGAAAATTTTGAGCTTTAGAAATTACGCTGATCAGCCTTTTGCTTTTCCAGAAAATTATAAATGAATAATAAATTTAATATCGTATTGAGATTCTGAACCCCTGTTATTGAATATATCTACATATAGAAATTACTTTTACTAATATCAGAAAAGTACCTTTCTTCATCATCAGATTTTTCAACACAAAAGCCTATTAAAAAAATATTCCTGATAAAATAAATTTATCTCATATTTGAAAGTCACATCTAATAGTCGAGTTAAATCGAACGATTGTTTTAACTTGCTTGAAAATTGGCCAAATGCTGTAATTTGATACGTATATTATCATCAGTACTTGCCATATTAGTGATTGTTCATTGACAATAGATCACAATTACTGTAAACCTATTAAATTTCTACAAAAAATAAGCACAAGCCAAAGATTAAGGGAATAATTACAACATTACTAAAACAAATATCTTCTTATAAAATTGACCAGCACCTTGTGCTTATTTTTTGTAACAAGTTAATTTTATAAAATAACAATTACGGTTAATTACGCAGATATTCTCTACTAATTTTTAAATTAATAAATTTTTCTGTGTAATTTAGATAATCTAACCGCTGATTATAATGTTAAAAACGTATGTACCACATATAAAAATGAAACATGTTTTTTTTATTGCAAAATTAACGTCAAAGCTATTTAAGTTTGCACTTTAAAATCATGCGGGAAATCACGGAGCCAATGAATGCTTATTCCTTGCACATGCGCACGAAGTTTAAGACCGTTGCTGGCTGTTATCACCATGTTACTATTTTGGCAGGTAACGGATGCAAACAAGCCTCTCTAGTAAACTACGGTGATAATCCCGTTACCAGCTAGGAAGCTGACATACAAGTAACAATTCCTCTCATAACATGTGATCACTTGGGAACTTTTCACGCTAGTAACAGGTTAGCTGGGTTTTCATTAAATGCTTTGAAACCAATTCAGGCCTGATTATTATTTTTTCCCTGTGGATTTTATTATTCAAACAAAGAAAATGTCAAAATAAAACATTTTACCAATACACTCGAACTCCAAAGATACGAGCTCCAGAGATACGAGCAATCCACAGATACGAGCATCTCAACTCCAAAGAAGCGAGCGGAATTTTTTCCCCTTTGCCCCCACCATTTCCGAGAGTGAGGCGCGCGCGAGAGCCCGCTGATTTAAATTCGACGTTTGTTCACCGGAAATTGCATACGCGCGCGTGCGCGTAGTGGGCCTATGGGCGTTACCACGCACTACCCCCAAAATCTAAACGTTGCAGCAGTGGGAGCCCCTTTGACGCTCGTATCTTTGGAGTTTCCGATTCCCGAACTTCTCGTATCTTTGGAGTAGTTATAAACAATTTATATAAACAGCTAATGGGAATTTTATGCTTGGATTTTCACAAACACAGAAAAAACTTCTCTTAACATAAGAATGCCTAAATTTTACATTCTTGAATTTTGTCATTCTCACGGCTTTCCTCACCATCACATTACTCATGAATCATTTCAAAATTATGATTCATAATCACAGAAAATTATTTTTTATTAATTGAATATTCATAGTCGCATCAACTGGGAGGGTCATTAAGGAATGTATTATTGGATCAATTGAGAGAACTCTTTAGTGTCAAGTGTCGCGTTTTTTTGGCTTTGGTGAAGGATATCAACGCGTGTGGAGGCAGAAAGGGCAGTGAGTGCGGAGTTCAGGTGCAAAGGAAGAAGGGTGAGTGAAGGCAAGTGTGTAAAGGGTGAAAGTAAGGTGTGAGAAAGGAAAATTAGAGCGTGCAAATTTTTTGACGTTAGGAGTAGAAAAATAGTTGTCCAGCAAGGGGGGGGGGCAAGAGGTAAGCAAGTTAAGAGTGGGAAACGTCGAGGACTACCTGGTAAGGTAGGAATGCCGAAAATACAAAGTCCACAAACGGGATACAGAGGGCAGGGAATGAATAAAGCAAGGGCTGACGATGTTGTTAGTGCGGGTGATAGGGAGAAGGAAGAAATTGTCAGTAGTGAGGAGGAGGCGTTCGAGACACCGACCAGGGGCGGCTCGACAGAGAGAAGGGGATCAGGCACGAGCCAGAAACGAGGGAGACCGTCGAATTTACAGCGCCTCAACAGGCTAGGTAGCGCAGGCTCTAATAGGAGTCTGGATGAATGGCAAAAAAAGGTGAGCGCGACGAGCAGTGAAGGGGAAGATAAGAGAAAAAGAGACGGGGGGGAAGATGATTCTAAAATGGACAAGGAAAACAAAAAAGTTAAGGTCAAACGAAAAACACCAGACAGCGCTAGGCGGGATGGGGAGATGTTTGAGAAGCTGGAAGCCCTCACAAAAGGATTTAGAGAGGAAACAAGGAAGAGTCTAGAAGATATGAATAGGCAGGGAAAAGAAGTTAGGGGGGAAGTGAGAAAAGTAAGAGAAAAGTGGGAAGAGTGGGATAAACTCTGGAAAGAGGAGAAAGACAAGGAATGGGATAAATTAGAGGCTATAGAGAATAGACAGAGAGAGATTGACGAACAGACAAATAGGGAGATAAAACAACTGGGAGAACGGGTAAGCAAATTGGAAGTTAGGAATGAGCATATGGGGAAGGAACCAGAGAGTGCGGGAAAAGTAGAAGGGAGTGATAACGGGCAAAATGAGAATGAAAGATTGAAGAAGAGACTGAGTGAGATTGAAAGAAGGTTGGAATGGGAAGAAGGGACGGAGAGGAAAAATAACATAGTAGTCAAGGGATTTAAAATAGAGAGTGAAATAGGGGAAATTGAAATCGAAAATCTACTGAGAGATATTGGAATTCGGG